>JBBMFX010083318.1:0-10181 GCA_037832545.1 Rhabdalestes septentrionalis
ATCGCAGGCTTAAAACATCAAGTCAAAATGTGTGGATGTGATTTTACTTGAAAGGCCTTAACTGAGCTGGAAATATATCACTACCAACAGTGTGTGCTTCTGTAAAAAAGCTGTGTCCTACTACCACCCCATTTTCAACAACAAAAAGCCAAAAGGGTAATTTATTTTCTTAAATCCACCATCTTTGTCAGTCTTATGTTTACTGCTTACCTACGTCTTTGTGTGAAATGCACCAGAAAACATGTACATATTTCCATAATCATATCAAGTCGTGGGATGGGGCGCACGCAGAGGTCACAGCTTGAGGACTTGGTTAATGTAGGATTTGTATTCTGACAACCTTTAATAACTAAATTCTAATATATGCCGACCATTATTTATTTATAAATCGCAAATGTGAAAAACCTCATACCAGGATTTTAAAGCAAACACAGATGTATTTCTGTTTCACCGCTGAGTTCATGAGGATGAGACATCTTTGCTGACCTGGAACTCAAACTGTGGAGGTTTTAAAATGTGATGGGACAGAAGCATCTGGATGGAAAAGGAAAAAAAGCAAAAGAAGGAGTTTCAGAAGTGATGGTGTACAGGGGAGAGCTTTTCCCTCACAGGAGCGCACAATGCAAATCCTCTGACATCTACAGGAGGAGCACACAGATCAAAGGTTAGTGTCTTAATGATCTTTTCTTGATTCTAGAGCTCAATGTCAATGCTGAAATAAATGTACATTCTATACAAAGTCATTCTAAAATAAAACAGAGTGCTTCCACAGGACATAGAATGAATCATAAGGGCTAATACCACCAAAGCAGCAACGCAGCATTCAGTACTTTCATTTCCATGCTGTAGAAAAGGCACAGAATCATATCATTTGTCTGGGTCTAAATGTTGTTTGCAGCGATGTGTTCCGTCTCTTTCCACTTTATTTCCTTTCAGCTGGGTAACAGAACATTGGCAATCCAATAAGTAATCAGCACTTTTATAGTATATTTATTCTCAGTGAATATGTCAATATACTGACAAAAATCTGAGAAGCATTCTGATCATGAATCTAGATGCCGTTTTATGCCCCGTGGGAACATATATCTTACTTACTTATCAGAAAAAAACAAAAAAGTGCAATTCATGTTTTCAGGACTTCCTAAACTTTAAATGTTAGTTATGTGAATAACATTTTTAACTATACTGTGTGTGTGTGCATGTGTGTGTGTGTGTGTGTTTGTGTGTTTGTGTGTGTGTGTGTGTGTATGTATGTGTGTGTGTGTGTGTCTGTGTGTGTGTGTGTGTTTTCCCCAATTTTTTCCAAGTTTGATCATAGTCAGGAGGTCTGGTTAGGCATCTCTGATGCATATAAAACCGGTTCTTTTTGAACCTCTGAGACAATAAGACATGTAAGTTGGAAACAGACATACTCTAAGATACTTGAAACTTGGCATGTGGCAAACTATTCTCGTAGACATTGTCTAAAACAGCCTACAACAGCCCATACAGTGCGTCTATAAATAACTCGATGAAGACACAGTTTGTGCCATCTTTGCTTTGCACTCCTGCACCCTGGATAAAGTGGGCAAAGATAATGAAGCCAAAGGGCAGAAAATCAGTTTTAATTAATCTGTGCCATCTATGTGAACCATTTAGCAGTCATAGTCTTTTTTTGTCTTTGAAACAGTGCCTCTTCAGTATGTTGTGAGGCATTTTTGGTCCTAATACCAAGAGACAAAGGCAACAGACCCCTGATGCAAATGTCACATCAAGTATCATTCATCTAGACCTTTGTTAGTTCACTTATGCATGAACCATGATGCAATCAGGCACTGTCAGCCAAGAAACAGCATAGAGGCCAGTTGCCTAGTTAATTTAGTTCATTCAGTATAGGTGCTTCTATAAGTTGATGCTCTCCAGTTAAGCCTTGTCCTTTGTGTTCTTATGCAATAGATACAGAGTACAGATTTAATACACTGTAAAAACTGTGTAACTGGTCAGTTGTTTTTGAACTAAATTGTAACTGAGACGTGAACCCTTGCCCCGATATAGATACCTTTGCCCTACTAAGTGGTGCTTTCACTAGGAGATTAAACCTCTAGTCTTTATCGTCACGTTAAATGCTGTCACTTTGTATTGGGCTGCTACAGATCTGAGAGGAGTGCTCTAAATGCAGGCCATTTGTAGCAGCTTTCCCCAGCTGGGTCTCCAGGGAGGCTTTGAAATGCGGGAACGCCAGGCTGAAATGGACCACCCTGCCGCTGACACAGTTCTAAATAAAACTGGTATAGTTTTCCATGACGTGGTCTCAAATATTTAATTTCCAAGGATTTACCGTGTAGATCCCCCTCCACATTCATTGTTAACAAGTGTATAAAACTGCCATCACATTGCCATACATTCTCCAGAGACAAAAATTGACAATAGAATGGGTCATCATGTTTGGAGGCGGAGGGATAATGGTCTGAGTTTCGTTCTCTGTGTTTGGCCTATGTCCCTTATGTCTAGGGAAGGGTATTGTCAATGCTACAGTAGGGAAGACTGTGCCCTTGTGCACAAATTGAGGTTCATACAGACCTGGTTTGATGAGTCTGGTGTCGAGGAATACCAGTGGCCTGCAGAGAGACCACACATTCCCACAATCACCCTTCCAAAATTTCTAAAGGCTTACCAGAATAGTGGAGGCTGTTACTGACTTGGGGAGCAGGAACATCCCTAACCATTGCCCATTATTTATTTTTCCAACAAGCACATTTAAAGTCTGCTGGCAAGCTGTCCATTTACCTTTGGTCCGTATTTTCTGTTGTAGGCTATGTAAGGTGTACGACTATTTGAAATGCCAGGTGTTGCCAGGTGCACCTCACTTGTCTTTACACACATTGGTTTCCTTTTCGTCAGGAAAATCTACGGCATTGCTTTTTAAGCTGCAGTCTGTAACTTTAGACCTAAACAGTGTGCTTAAATGGCAGACATGTTTGATAAAAATGAGTGATATATATATACAGAACCACAAGACTGAAGTCAAATAAAGATCCTTTTCTAGGTGGCTTTGGCAAAAAAAATAGCCATGCATGCTAGTTTATTTTGAGCTGATGCCAAGAGCGCACTACAGTTGAAAAAAGGTCAAAGCACACTGAGGGTACATTAAAAAAAAATAATAATACTGTGTCCCCTGCAAAGAATTTGTCCTCAGGTCTGTTCTGCAGTCGGAGTGAGATTTGGGGAATAGGCATAAGTGCAGTGGAGCAATTACAAAGAGAGCTCTGATCTCATGGATGGTAGTGTGGTTTTTGGCAGCCTGTCTTAATTTTAGTTTTAGTCTAGTCTTTGCATCAAGCTGTCATTTTAGTTTTTATTAGTCTTAGTCACATCCAAACTCTTTTTAGTCTAGTCAAGTTTTAGTCGACTAAATGTCTGAGCATTTTAGTCTTATTTTAGTCAGAACTATCCAGGACTATTTTCGTCTAGTTGTAGTCTATGAAAACTGATGACATTTTATTCTAGATTTAGTCAATGAAAGTTGCATTTTAGTCTCTTTTTTTAGTAATGCAATTCTATTCAACCCAGTCAGTATAGTATAAGTACCTAGTAGAATAGACAAAATCTAATTTTTGTGTTACAATTCATCATTTAAACAAGATTATAGACTGTATATCCATTCCAGACACAGTAGACATTTTTTTTATGGCATTTATTTTGCCAACCAAACATATTAGAAATTAGAAGTACACACACTCATAAATGTAAATAAAATACATAAATAAATAAAATGAAAGTGTGTGTGTCTATTTCCATAAGACCCACATTTGTAAAACTGGTGTGAGTCTTCCTCTTCAGTGTGTTGACCTGAATATTTTATTTTTTATATTCCTGAGCAAATATAGTCTACACAACCAAAACAATTTAGGATGAGCCTTTTGAATGGATATGGGAAAGGCTGCTTATCAAAATGCTGAACGTGTGAATGTGTGTGAGACTTTGTGTGTTTGTGTGTGTGTGTCATTTCTCTCTTCCTGGCACTATATTGGCCCTGCATCCCAATACTTATGGTCACTCTAGGTATACTCACAATGGACAACAGTTTTGGGATGAAATATTTTTCAACTGTAAATGCAAGCGTCCCAATACTTTTTTCTCCCCTCCCTATCCTACAGGAAATAACGTCTCGTCTAGTTTTAGTCAACAAAAATGAAGAGATATTTTAGCATAGTTTTTATTTTGTAAACCAGGAGGGTCAGTATAGAGTGCTGAAAGTGAGGGTTGTTTATTTGTGTATTCATAGAAAGGCTGGACAGAAAGTCTGATATGTGAATGTTTTCGCTCCACAAACAAAGATCTATTTGGAGAGATCTATTGGGGGTTAGCCCAGCTGTTGAGTTATAGACAAGTACTTTGAGATCAGGATAACAGAAATCTCGTAAATGGCTTTTGAGCTTTCCTGTACTTACAGGTTGCCCAGCAATGTGGTTGACGCTCAGTTGGTTGAGTTGGAGAATACAACCAAACTGTGGTTTCTGTCGAGAAATCTTTTACTTATATTATACAAACCAAAAGAAGCAGTTTTTCTTTAGTTAATCCTTTGTTAAGGGGACGAACATCTGCAGAGAGGCAGATGAACGCCACAGGGTCTAGGTCGTACAATTCAGGGTCTTGTAAATTCTGTTGCCATTATGGGAGAGCAGCGCACAAAAAAGGAACAGGCTGAAGCACATAACAACTCACAGAAAGAGCTAGTCAGGCCAAAGTACACACGGTCAAGTCAGTGGTAACCTAGTGTCAGAGGACAGAGAACTCAAACCCCCCCACCCCACCCCACCCCCCTAATCATTTCAGGACAATTTGTTTTTATGCACAAATTCTTTCTATATTCAAAAAAGGTCATTTTATAGATACTGTGACATGTACACACTCATGACATATGTGGATGTCATTTATCTCTATCATATTCACAACGGATGTTTCCATTCAAATAATAACAACATATACATTTGATCAAACTCACTACAGAGGTTCTTGGGAATCTATGTAACTTTCTTATCTTAGTCGATGGCGTCAAAGCAAGCTGCAAATGACGTAAAGTTATTCCCATTCAAACACATAGACAATATATAAAGGTTAGAGTTAGGTGTTTTTATGGCGTGTCACAAGAACATTAACATTAGTGATTAAATAACAGTTGAGGGGCCTATTAAATTGCTTTTGCATAAGAAGATCCTAGCTACACCACTTTTGAATTTTCAAATCCCATCCATAATTAGACAGCTAATGGCTGTGAAACAGACTAGCAGGTTCATCAATCTTCCACAAGTTCTGGAGGTGTCAGTGATTATAGCGCAGACATCACTGTGTCTTGTAAGGTCATGCAGCGGTAAGAGCAGCATGGCAGACGAAGAGAGTAGCACAAGGCTTGGTTGCCACCAAATGGTTGGCACACTCACTGGCATAGTATACAGGGCAAGAGGAGAGTGGTTAATGACCTTTGCTCAGTTTTCACCAAGAGTTTGTTTCTTTTGAGAGTTTTTGAGACAGATTTGAGGTACAATTAAGTAATAGGAAAAAAACCTAGAACTTCTTTAGTAAGTCAAACCACTACACACACATTTGTGGGTAATGGAAATAGACAATTCAGTGAAAATGAATGGAAATGTGCATACAAAATGCATATCAGTGCATATTTGCTTCCACCGTACATTTAGTGGCTGCCTGGAGAAAAACGTGTGTATGACTGGAGGGAAGCATAATAGCAATTTGAATAAAGACACACTTCCTTCATTAGAGCAGCTGCGAAGGAACACATCTGCTCCACACATCTGACCTGAAGCTGCCTCACGGCTCATACTGTAACAAACAAAACAACCATTATTACCAATACAACTGAGAGTGGAATAATTCCAGCCGAGCGCAAGATGCATTTGTACTTGACTGTAATGTATTTTTCACTGCCATGCCATCATAGTGAAGTGTGCTGTTCACAATCTGCATTTGTTCCATTTCAGTTCAGATTTTTAAATAATTTTTTTACTCTTATGAAGGACACAAGTTCAGACAAGTGCCTCTGTGTTACATCATAATTACTTTAGATCGAGTGAAACTATAGGTAAGGGCTATGAGTACAAATTGTACCCATTTGGTGAAAGCATTTTTCCTGCATATTTTCACTACTTTTGTCAGCATGGGGCATTTAAATTTAAATGTGCATATATTAAGTCTGCCACCTCTCCCTCCTGGAGGCCTGATCTTGCCTCAGTCCCTCATTAGGGATGGTAAGGAGATGATAAGTGGGCCATATGGCGGTTATTACATCAAGCTAACTGTCTGTTGGTAATCAGCCGCCAGGATATGGCTGGAGAACAGCCACAGCTTTTCTGATTGCAGGGCTGAGCAGTACAGCAGAGGGACAGAGCCAGATGAATCAGAGATGGTCATCTCTCTACACCTGTCTATGCATTACAGAGAATATTGACCATTACATTAACCTCTCCAAAATCCCACGCTTTAAACATTTGCCTGAAAAGACTTTGCAAAAGTAACTTAAGATAAATTTGACAACTTGAGGCTGAAATTAACATAATATGCTTTATGCATGTGCCACTGAATCCAGATTCTCTTCCTCACCCTTATAGTTTCAGTAATAACTCACCTGAACATAGTTAACACTAGAACGGCTGACAGCATAAATTGATGTAGTTTCATCAGTCTCAGAATCAGAACCAGAATAATGTCTATTGGCCTATTGGAGCAGCAAGCATGCTCTGTAAGGGACATATGGGTGTGGTGAAGGCACATGTACACACATATTTTACATATTGTTGTTGTTTTATACTGTTGTGCTTGAGGGACACCATCGGTCGGTATCAAATAGGCCAATAATCGCAGTTTTGATTCTGATTCTGATTCTGTTGGCTGCAACTTGCTTGGATGTTTGCCATCAGGCTACAGGACTAAACACGCAAACACTGTAGCAGTGGTCATATCAAGAATTGTATTGTGCAAAACTGGGTACCGTCATAGGCAGCTGTTATAGGTATAGCCAGTTAGCTGCCATTCTAGTGTTAAATTAACAATAGGCCTTAGGATGACATTAACTGGACTGTGGCAAATCTAATTTCCCTCACTTCTTCAATTAAAAGAGGTTTTATGTAATGTGTACGTGCTTTCAAAATGTCAAACTACTCCATTCATTCCCATGTCTACTCAGCCTTTATATAAAAACTACGATGCTGTTTTCCTTTTGTGATTTCACAAAAAAACATTACATTTACACAAACCAGCTTATTCAGCCTACGTGCGTTTAATGCTCTTTATTTACATTGAAGTAAAAAGGTGTATTTCAGGCAGGACTGATTTTGGAATGAGCTCATTTACAAACATCAAAAGTCAAAATTGAATTTCATGAGTTAAAATAAAATGAAAGAAAACTATTGGTCCTTTTATGGGTCTCATATTTATCTGTCTTTTTTCTTTGCTCTATGTAGCATTTACATTTTACTTTTTACATTTAAATGTAAAGTTTTCTATGCATTTACTATACTGCCACAAAGAGCTACCACACTGTTTTTCAATGTTCCTGAAACAGTGACAATAATGACTGTCCTATTCTATACTATTCTTTTATAAATTGGAATGGTGAAAAGGTCCAGTCTAGGACATTTTTGCTTATCCAGCACTTCATACCAATCAGTGCGGTTTTGTATTGCCTCGTTAAACCATTTGAAAATGCAAACTTCACAAGGTCACATTCACAGGACAGAAACAAAATGATCAGTCTACATACAGTAAGAAAAGCATCATTTCACACAAAGTGCTCAAAGAGCCATATCAAAAACGATCAGTTCCCTAATACAGTAAAAAGCACAGTCCATTAATGTATGAATGTGTTTAAATTGGCTCACGTTCTTATTAAACCCCATGTGAGACAGACTCCAGATTTCACATTTATTATTCATTCACAAGCACAAAAAAATTACCCTGCCAACCTGCGGTGCAATCATCATTTCAGAGTAACGCTAATTACGTGCTCTGATTTCACTCCTGATTCCTACAGTGTCTGGGCCAGATGATCCCCAACATGCCTGCCTCATCTCAATTCTATTGGCAATTGCATTATGCAATAGGTCTCCATTACTCGCACCAGGAAAACTGCTCACCATGCTCTGAGACAGCCACTAATTAAGAGGACAGTTTTGCAGCTCAGGAGTAGATGTTGTAGTATCAGCCACACTGTGCTGGGGGTTTTGTGATATCAGTCTAAGCTTGGTCTCAGCACTAGATGGACATTGACTCAGACAGACAAGAACAGCAGAGCAGTGCTTTGCATCACATGGAATAAAAAAGACATAGCACAGAATGTACCAGAATTACATACACCATTATTTGAATGATTTAAAGGGTTATATTAATGTTTATGAAATTAGTTTCCATCTCTTAAAACTGCAGTGCACAGTTAATCATGGACAATTATTTCGGCATGTTTCCCTGAACAGAAAATACATGCAAAAAGAAGCCCATGGGCAGTTGCTGAATTCCATATATACAAAACATCTGCTCTACACATTGCCTGTAGGTGGTTTACCAATTAAAATGTTTCATGAACTTTAAGGGAATTTGTGAAGATGATTTTTAAATATGTAATGAATTTATTAATCAGTCCATCAGTTCCAGAAGATGAGGCCACATGCATACGCTGCAATGCCGCCGTGCGTGATACAGGGATTTTCTCCTTTATTAGCTCATGGTAAAGGCGTCTTAACATCCTTCTGTCAGCTGGACATGGGAGTAGCACTAATAAATCAAAGAAACCAACTGAGTGGTTTCAGCTGCCCAATGGCTTCTATCACAGTTTTCTAGTCCATGGGTTTTGCTTCAGTAGTGCAGAGAATCGTTTTCCATCTGTGATATCTAATGCTAAAATACCAACAGAGCAGATAGAGATTAGACTAAAAAATCCAGGAACATTCCGTTAAAGGGTAAACTATACTGCTTTGAGTTAAGCAGGCCTACAAAGTGGAGCTCCTTTTAGGATCATCCTTCAAAAGTCTGCTTTAGTCTCTCTCTCTGTCTCACGGCAACAGTCTGGAAAATAGAATGATTTTTCCACGCAGCAGCCAGGAATTTATGCAGGGATCAAACACAAACCATGTGACATTCCTCCACAATCTCCATATGCTTCCCCATACAACGCCACCAGCTGGATGTGGTAATGTACAGCATGGATAGCAATACATGAAGCTAGAATTAGTTCCTAAATTTTCTATTTCTCACAATGTGTGCCAAGTGTGTTATGAGTATACTGGAATAATGATCCCACTACTAAAATTACAAACATTGCACAGGTCCAAAGCAGATTTAATACATTAGCTACATACTTGTACTATCTACCATGATGAATGGCTTTGAGGAAGCCTCAGAATACACATTATAGTTTTTATAGTCTTTATGCACTGGTCTGAAATGCCACATGCCCATGTTTATGATAGAGCTCAAAAAACCAAAGAAACATGACAAAATGACAATGAAAATTTTACCGTACAAGCACTTCTCCTATTAGATTTCCATGTAGACATCCCAATTTTTTTTTTTAGGACTGCAATGATATAAAGTCAATTCACTCCTTAAACTGTGCATATATCAATTGGGAATGAGTGACAGCTTGGAACAAATCTGACAGCACTATTACAGAACATTTCCTAAGCCTCATATAAGCTGCTAAATGTGGGACCTCCCAGGCCTTTTTTAAAATAGTTCTCTAGTTGGTTGTCCCTGTATGAGATGTGAAAATCCCATGAAAAATCTATTTTGCTTCACAACCTCCCACCATGAATCTCCTGTTCAGTATTTCAGCTGGACTTCTGAGAAACACTGTCAATACTCCATTATCAGATTTTCTTTTCACTACCCAAAGCTCCTCTCGCCTCATCATTTTTACATGAGCAGGAACATTGCAGAGTGTGACATTGCACTGGAGGTGACATCAGGTTAAATCTGGAGGTGTGCTTTCTCACAATACTGCATGCGCCCTCCACACTCTGCGCTGAACTGCTGCCTCTACTGAATACAGCATTCCTCTCTTTCTTTCAGCTGTTTCAACAGGGAGCGTGCAGTGCTGCCCTCTGTAATAAAAGTTGTGTGTGTGTGTGTGTGTGTGTGTGTGTGTGTGTGTGTGTGTGTGTGTGTGTGTGTGTGTGTGTGTGTTTTTTTGT
>JBBMFX010083336.1:0-10181 GCA_037832545.1 Rhabdalestes septentrionalis
TATTATTATTATTATTATTATTATTATTATTATTATTATTATTATTTCTATTATTTCTATTATTTCTATTATTACTATTATTACTGTTATTATTATTATTATTATTATATTATTATTGTTATTATTATTATTATTATTATTATAATAATTAGTAGTAGTAGTAGTAGTACTATTTCTATTCTCATAAGAAACAGGAGCTGTGCCATAAGTTGCTCCACAGTTAGGATGAGCTCCACCCTCTTCTTGATTTTATTAACCAAACCTGAAGAGTACGACTGTTCCCTTGGCTCCCACTGCGATGTCAGGCAGCTGGTCTCCACTGTGATCCAGAGCAGACTCACTCAGAGACAAGCCAAAGAAGTTCAGACCCGACTGCACAGATGATCCACTGATTCTCTGTTGTTACAGAAACAGAGAAAAGGTAG
Organism: Rhabdalestes septentrionalis; assembly: GCA_037832545.1. Classification (NCBI taxonomy): domain Eukaryota; kingdom Metazoa; phylum Chordata; class Actinopteri; order Characiformes; family Alestidae; genus Rhabdalestes; species Rhabdalestes septentrionalis. Next base: position 426 of record JBBMFX010083336.1, read on the forward strand.
TCACACTCAGGATAGCACCCATGTCTGCTATTTCCATAAATTTTGTCCAACAGACCATTCTGTTCCCTTTGAAAGGCCAAGGAGCCTGAGGACCAGTCTCAGGGAGGACAAACTCTCAAAGCAATTCATAAGAATACTCTAAAGAGTGATTATCAATGAATGCCCCCACAGCTGTCTAGGGTCACTTCCAAGAATACCAAGTGTACTAGAGAATATTCCTAAGGAGTCTCTCGCTCATTTACTCACTTGTGAGTATGTGGGGGCGATGTCATCCTGTCTTCCATTAAAGATGTAAATGCTGCCTTTTCCATTGTCTTCCAGAGGGGCTCCAACCACCACGTCTGAGATTTTATCCCCATTTAGATCTGCAGGATTGGCCAGTGAGGAGCCAAACCTACCCATTTGTCCTGCCAGTCCCTCCAGTGTCTGTATTAACACCACCTTGACAAACAGCACAGACAAAGTCTAAGTGTTCCACTATAACCACGATAAAGTCAGACAGCAGAACAAGAACCTTCTGATTTAATTCACAGCTGGGTTTTAGAGACTTTACCTGTAGATGCAAATTAGGTGAAACTGAGTAGACGTACACTTTTCCTTCCCGACCACCCTGCGTATGCAGTGGAGCAGCTACCAGTAGAAGATCTGTGAATCCGTTAGATTTCAAGTCCACCACACACACTTCAGCTCCATAGTAGGCGCCAATCTGAGGCTGAAAGATAGGAGACAGTTTCAGGATTTCATAAAAGAACAATGTAGACCATAACCAGGTCTGTCCCATTCTCACCATGCCACCAAAGCTAGGTGGCAAGTCATGTGACTGATGCTTGGAAACAGTAACTGCTAATTATTTTATGTCATCTTTGGTCATAGGACACTGGCTAGCATCATGCTAAAGGATAGCTGGAGAAAGAGGCCTTCCATCTCAAAAAACACCCGAGGCCTTGACAGAAACCAAACTTGCATGGTGCCATTGATAGGGCCACTGAGAAGCCCCTAGTTATAATAATTTTTAAAAGGTATCCGGTCTAGGATATGTCTCCACCTCTACAAGTGCTGGGTTGGGCACAAGTACCCTGGTTAGAATAAGTGACTGAGATAATGGATGGATGGATGGATGGATGGATGGCAAGATGGATAAATGGATGGATGGGTGTGCTATAACTCAGCAGGTAAATTTATTTTATAATAAAATAAACAGGATTACCTCTGGAGGACGCAGCTCAGTTGACGACTTTGTCCACAAATTTGAAATGACCACTATGCCTTTGTGGTCATGCCTCGGAGCTCCCAGAAAAACATACGTGTAATAGATTGTTTTTCCCACACTCATGGCATAACCTGCAAACACAGAACTGAATATTAAGGTTTTTAAAGAAAGATATTTAAAACGTTTGTAATATTCTATAAAGTTCAGGCTTTAACCCGCTCTAAATACCACACTTTGTGTTCTCACCTAAATAACTGTCGTGCACACGGCCCTGCAGAAATGTGGAAGGTGTTCCTGGTGAGTATGCCTCATATCCCCCTTTCCACTGGTAGGCCCCAACAGCACTGAGTACTACGGGCCCCTGAACACACACATATAAACATCAACTTAGCAACATTTAGGTGGATGCACAGCCAAAATGAGCGCTTTTGCGCATACTTGAATTGTTGAGTCCTATAATTGTGGAAAATCCTTAATTGCTCCACAGGTGGATGCTTCCTATGCAGGCACACTGGCCCTGTGTGGATAATAGGGGTGTGCAGAGCGGCCACCATTTGTATCTGTATTTGTATTTGTTAAAATGGAAAATTATTCGTATTTGTATTCGGGAGTACCACAGAATCTCCTCCTGAACTTGAGCGTGTGATGTGGGGAGGGGGCGGGGGCGGAATATCTAAAAGTGAAATTGATCAATCGGTCACACGTGAACACACCACTGCACACAGTGTTAACAGCACGAAATTCCTCCTCTGTATTTAAACCCATTCACCAAGTGAAACAGGGGTTGGCATGATTTCTGCACCCGTGTGGAGAAGTGTGTGGAGACGGTCTCGGGGAGCATATTATTTGTGCCAAAAACATGTTATTTGTGCCAATCCCAAAAACGTATTTGTATTTGTCTCCATTCCTAATGCTTAAGGATATTATCTAGTTATTCTGTTCGTTGCTTCATTAAATTTACGCTTTTATGTCATGTCTCCAATGTAAAGATAGCCGTTTATTTACCATTGACCAAGTGAACCTGCACATGTCCTTTGAGTATTTATATGGAATTAAAGAACATGAAACCAGTTTTTAAAATAAATTCATGAGAGTACATCTGGGGTAAATGCTGCACTGAAGCCATCCTGCGCAAACTCCATCCTAGTGGAATCTCCTGAAGTTTGTGTCCCTGGAGAGAAGGAAATATTACGTATAGGGATTAGAGCTGAATGCACATGCACTATAATAAAGAATCATTAAGACCAAAGGCAACTTAAATTAATTTTAACATAAAACCAGTCTCCAATATCTCTAGAACAAAACAGGCTGATTTTGCTAATGTGCCTTCAACTGATGTATGTTCTGATTGCTCGTTTTGCTTCTCATTCAAAAAGCAATGTGGGCTGAATCCCCAATTATAACCTCTGTATTAATGGGCAGGGCTGGAATTGGTAAATACACACACAGGTATATACAGCTAAATAATAATCTGACATAAATAATGTCTACTGATTGTAAAATCTAACTTCAAAATTATCTTCAAACTTATCCAGCAATAACATTAGTGCACTACCTTCAATTGCTATTATATTATCCTGCAGAGTTTTACGGATTTTGTCCAGAACATCAAAGTTATCCACTTTAAATTTATAGTCACTGTCTGGATCAGATGCAATGATGTCTAGCTCCCTCTCTGCATCTCGTTTGTAAAAGGCACCGCCTACCTGGCAAGGAGACAAAGAACACACTTCACAGACATGTCAATTTAAATTACGTGTCTAAAGGATATGTCCCTGAATGTTACAGTGTAAGCAGGTTTAGATCAGTTCTAAATACGCCACTGACTAGAGAGCTGTAATGTGTGGTGGTTTCTGTTGGTTGTCTTAAACCATACTACAATCTGGTATAAATCAGGTTTGTAGTAGGTGACCCCTGTGTACATGCACAACTGAAGTCATGATAACAAAATGGGGACTGCTTTAAGGTCTTCAAAGACAGAACTGGGAACCTGTGATGTGAACCTGTGCAGCTTCTTTATGAGTTCTCTAATGAAGGGAATGGCCTGGTTCTTTCCTTGTGGAATAGTCCTTTTTTATGATGGAAAAGCTGTTACCTTACTTTAAAGAGCAGTGATTCTACAATAGCACCTAAGTTCCACTTTTGCAACAAGTACAAAAACCTTTCTGGGTGCTTGACGGAACCCTTTTTGTAAAAGTTTAGGAATATGACTCACCCCTATTGCGTATCGAATAATTTTATTTTGCTCTGCATTTTTTGCTGCATTCTGCAGGTTGTCATCACCAGGAGACGATTCACCATCAGTAATCACAACCAAAACTCGACTGGTGTTCGGCCTGGCTTTTCTGACAAATAGATCCCTCCTTGGCAAAAAAATGAAGACTCAGGCTCAGTTCAGCAGCATAATGTATATTGAAATTGGTCATGGAGTTATGATTGTGTCGAAGATGAACAGAAAATCACTCAATCACACATTCCAGTCCTTACACAAGCGTGTTGATAGCCCTCCCAGTGTTGGTCCAACGTCGCATCTGTTGAATCCCATATATTGTATTAGGAATTAACTGGTTAGTGAAGTCAATGTGTATTTCACAGTAATCTGAGAATTGTGCCACAGCAAACTGCAAGAGAAAACAAAGAAATTCAAGCAAAGTAGGTAAAGTAAACTACACATCCCACTCACAACAATGTCATAAACAATGCATCTAGTAGCTGTTTTATAAGTGCCATAAAACATTTTCTCTCTTTTTGTGGCTTGCTCCCCCGGTTTGCTAACTCAGTTGCTTCACCCATTGTACACAAGAGAAAGGCATTGGATTTTAACTTCCTTTATTGCTTAGTGCTGATTTTTTAGTTGTATATTTCCTTGAAAACAAAGGAGGAGCTCCTAGATTAGCAGCCAAAGTCAGTGTTTTTTTCTTAGAATAGTCGGACAGTTCTGTGTGTACCTGAACATCCCGTGTAATTAATCCTTGCATCAGTACTACCACAAAACGCTTCATTTGATTAAAATCATAGTCATTTACACTCCCAGAGCCATCCAGCAAAAACGCAATATCAATCTTTGCATTGGGGCAATCTGAGGATAAAGAACAGAACACAGAGAAGAGATGGATCATGACGAAAATAAGATTATTCTTATATTATCAAAAATGCTTGTCTGAACATAAGCAAACCATGGAAAGGTTGCCAGTCCATCCCAGAGCAGACAAACATAGACAGGCAGACTGAAAATGACTGACAGATAGACTGACTGATTGGTTGATTGATTAAAAGACATATAGATATAGTATCAGATTGTGCTACTCTCCTTTGGCAGGTATTAAGGTATGGAATATATATAGTCTTCCCATTTTTGTTATTTGTAGAGCGGTTGTTGTGGCATTAGGTGGGGTGGCCTAGTGGGTAAGATGTTTACATCTGGACCAAGAGGTCATGGGTTCAAATCCAACCTTCAGCACACCACCACTGGGTCCCTGAGCAAGACCCTTAACCTCCAGTTAGGCCGTTCCCTGTACTTAGGTTATGGAAGTTGCTTAGGATAAAAGCATCTGAACAATGGCATAAATGTACAGCAAATAAAAACTGTTTTTGTTTTTGGGGTTCTGTGTGGGGGGAAAATGATAGACAGGGCTTTGGTTGGGTTTTTGGCTCCTTATATGACTTACCTCTCAGTTTGCTTGGCACGGGCCCGTTAATGTTCGTGTTATCAATGGTAAAACACATGCCGTTATAGGTCGTGGTCGCCGGGCAGTCTTTGGGAATGGTTGGGCCACAGGCCTGAGGGAGAAAGAAAGCTGTAGCTTGTAAATTATACCTCGGATTCACCCTTTACTAAACCAAATCAGTCTGATATTTGCACTGAAGGAAATGTAATAATGGGTGTGTTCTCATTCAGACTTTATTTACAGTTTCTCTTACATTTTCTAAGTTATAGACTGGGACAATGAGTCAGGTGTCTTACCATTATCTTTGAAGTCTTTGGTTCTTTTGTCATTGAAAGACCAAGGGACATGTTGACTGCTTCATTTGGTTCTGTATTCAAGTTATATTTGGTTAGTTTAAAAAATATTATTACAGAATCTAACTAATACTAGGTGTGCAATGACACATAAAATGCGAAAGTCACCTGAATACAATACTGTATGACTCCAATATGATATACACCAAAAACAAGGAATGCCTGAATATGTGCGATGCATGTGCAGGGCAGGTACTTCCATATAAGCCAGGGTTGTCAAATGTTACTTTCAATGGTACGGTGTGGTTATCATTTCAAACAAGCAGGAACTCACCTGATTCCATAAAAACCTGCAGCCATACTGGCTCTTTCAGGATAAGATTTATTACCACCAATATATGCAAAACTATCCCCAGAAATATGATCCACTAAAACCACTGGGCTAGAGTGCTGTCAGTCTGACAATTCCCAGCTCCACTGGATCAAAGTGCTGCCAATAAGAATATGTAAATATGATAATGCCAAATACCATTGAATTAGAGCCCTGCAAATCAGCCTGTGCATTTGACTATACCCAGCACCACAGGACCACAGTTTTACCAGTCACTGCTGGATTTGTGACGCGGAATCACAGTACCATGTTTTTTAAACATGAGGAGAGATGCAGAATGAATGTGTCTAAGCAAAATATTACATTCTCTTAAATCATCTGAAAAATACCAAATATAGTAAGGTTTACTACCATTCACTTGTAATGCCGCACAGCGTTCTGAGGGTATGTCACACTTATAAACTTTCCCTCGTAGGTCCACCAACCCTCGTCGATCCTGGATTAAGGGGTCACTCACAATCAAACTGAGAAAAGACAGTTGAGATTAGTTTGTTAATTCATATTTTCTTCTATTTTTTATCATTGATGGCACTGTTGAATTGCACTTAACTTAATTTCTTTTTCTTTTTTTATTTTGGAAGATCTAAAAGTGTTTAGATTTTGGGCAGCTAGTTCAAGTAAAAAAAAAAGAAAGTTAGGTAGTCTCCTCTAAACTTTATCAATGTTATGTGAATTGTGTGAATGGAGACATGACCACACCCCTTTAGATCCTGCCCGGAAAGAGATGTCTGCTTTAATCTTGTAGAAGAGGAAGTAAATAATATACTTTAGTTAACAGATACTAATGAAATATTTGGTATATATATTTTTAAATGGTATACCACTAATATTTAATGAGAATTATATGCCTGCATTTATCTTTTCACCGTAAGAATTGTATATGTAAGCTCGGCAACATTTGTTGCCACTAACATAACCCATAGTCATAGTGGTAGTCCTGGTCATAATTATGCCCGTCTGCAGAATCGGTCCAGGACCTATCCAGGGGTCCTCCTTTTCTTAGGCCACATGGGTCCATTCTCCGGTGGGAAGTGTTCTCTATCTACAGCCATCCTCCTATCAGCCTTCAGCGCTAGGGGGTGACCGGCCGGGTCATTGCAGTGGGATCCACCCTGCTGTGGGATGGGCCCGGGGGGAGTTTGGATCTCTACAGTGCATGCATGGTCCTCCACCAGAGGTAGGGAGGCAGGCCTCTACGCCATGCGAGTGGTCGCAGAGGGTCTGGGGTACCCTTCCCATGTACCACATTGTGGGTTTAAATGGGTCAAACTGAAGAATTTGTTTAAACTTAGACAATGTGGCTTCCCGTTGGCAAACATTTGTTGCAGAGTATAAAACCTATATTTTCACTAATGTAACCAACATGAAATGATAAAATTCAAACACATTGTGTGCTAGGAAATCTAAGGAATAAAATTCATGCACATATTTTGCAGGGAACATGTGGGATTAAACGGGTTAAGTGAACTTCCTCTGTGACTCCTAAAGAGAAATAATAGCTAATAATAAACATGCATCCTATTTTACACTGTTGACATAAGGATATCTCGGCGTATTTGACAGTGTTCAGTGGTTTGTGTTGGATTTGTCACACATAAAGGACCCATATCCTACAAATCCTTCAACTTCAGCTTTTATTTGTCCCTGAGGTCCACTTATCATCTTTCTGTGCCTTTAGTCACCAGCAACAATCCATTCATTTTCCAATCTCTCTTTGCACCTCTCTTTGGCTGACTTTTGTTACTTTGCCTTTAAGATCAATGTACAGCCAGAAAAAATAAGAGACAAAATGTTCTCATTTTTCTGTTCAGTGTTCGACAATTTGCGGCAGTGTGCTCCTGTGTGTGTGCATGTAAAGTGCACAGGTTGCTATTCTTTTATTGCAGTATGAGCTGTGTAAAAATAAATGCCTCCATATGTGTTGTGAGAGCAGTAGTTTTTGAAGACCAGCTTTTCTATGTGCTGCGGGATGAAATAGAGTCAAACACTCTGCTCTATTCTTTACTATATTAATTGTAAAATAATGTTAGGGGGTTGTGTATTTTAACATTTCCAAGGTAGCATTAATAATTTAGATAAATTATTTTTTCATTTTCTCCGAAACAATTTATGTCTGGATTATTTTGAATCAAGTGTGCTCAATATTGAACAAAACAATAGTGACATGCACATTTTACACAAACACACTCCCACAAATTGCAAAACTAATAACCAGGATAATAAGGATGCTTTCTATTTTTTTCCATGGCTGTATATGTGAAAGGCTGATCTGACTTTCTGGTGTCTTTTGCCCCTTAGTGAAGCTGAAACACTCTTTTTAACTCTTTATAACCGTATAACTTTTTCATGGATATTCTGTGCTTAACTGCTGTTGGCCCAAATGCATATATGTGTACCATCACTTGTTTCGTGACATCACAAAAACGGTTAATTAAAAACAGGCCATATGAATGGACTGGGGAGTGAATGGTACATTTTGAAACTTTAAGAGTGTTTATGTGCTGTACCAACATTTGTTTACCTTTTCAGGTGAGTAATATTGGTATTGTTAATTTAATTACTGAAATCAATAGTCATTCAAAGTGGGTAATAACTCTAATAACTCTAATAGCTCTCTGCGAGGGAGCTTTTAGTGTAATGATAGTGGACGCCTCACCCTGCACGTCACTGGCCAGACCTGTGGGACAATTCACCACCTCGTGAGCAATTGTGACTAATGTTTCATCCACTCTGTTTATGTCTTAATCATCAATGTTTCCTGGTGCTCTCCTTGTCATATACTGAACTTTGATTGTGGATCTGAAACCTTTTGGTGTGACAAAATGCAAAAATACTATATTTCTCTCACCTTGATATGTCTCTCTGTATCACTTTGTAGCCAAAGGCTGTGTTTTGGTTTTCAATCCATTTTTTCCAGGGGTCTGACTCAATGTTGAAACCCGTTGACTGTGACACTACAGTTTAAAACCAAACAGATTCACTTTAGAGGTACAAATCAGTTTAGAGGAACAAACCCAAATCAGTAAACATCTGGATTATCTGGAAATCTGGATTACTGGAGGAGTCTAGTAGATTGTTAGCTGAGACCAAACCAATCCCACTGCAGTCTGTGGACAACCACTCTGGACTACAGTCTCTAAAATCAGAAAATAGACATTTGACTGACCTGCAAAATGACCAAACCAGACCTAATCTTGAAATTATGGATACAATGTCGAATTTATAGGCTAATATCCCATTTGCTGATTCGAAAATGCAGACAACTACTGTTATTACAAAAATGTCATTTGCATATAATATACGTTTATACATTAAACTTTTGATTATCTTAAATGAGGTCACACATAAAAAAGGAAAGCCTTTAATTGTCAAGTAAAGATTTTAATTCTAACATGATTGCACATCCCATCTTGAGAAATAAAGACTGATGCACAAAAGTACAGGAAGCTGTGGAAGGGAAGATGCTGAAATATCTGTTGAGTTTAGCAGCCTGTAAATATCTGATGATTTGCAATAAAGATTCTTCTCCTCTTACATCCACCTGAAAATGCCACATCCTCTGCTAACCCACAGTAGACGGCAAGAGCACAATGCTTTGCAGCCACATCAGGAGCCATGATTATTTCTTCCCTGTCTGAGGTGTTGTGTGTTGGTGAGAGGGCTGCATGACCCAAAATCTGGACCGTCTAGTTAACTTTGAAATGGGATTATTCTATACATGATGAACCGCTAGTGCATTTCAGGGCTGGTTATTATTCCTTGTGCCTTTATTGCCCCTAAATCAGTCTCATCCTCAAAAGTGCATCACCTTACACATAGACTGGCATCATACTGACTCTATACTCTATAGAGGTACCACTCATATCAGGTCTGTGGGTCAGAGGGTCAGTCTGATCAAGAGGGAGAGGGAGAGAGAGAAAAATATATAGAGAGAGTGAGAGAGAGAAAGAGAAAAAGACAAAGAGAGGGAGGGAGAGAGAGAGAGAGAGAAACAGAAAAAGAGAGAAAGACAAAGAAAGCGAGGGAGAGAGAGAGAAACAAAGACTGACAAAGAGTGGGAAGGGAGAGAGAGAGAAAGAGATCCAGAGAAAGACAAAGAGAGGGAGAGAAACAGAGAAAGAGGAAGAGAGAGAGAGAGAGAGAGAGAGAGAGAGAGAGAGAGAGAGAGAGAGAGAGAGAGAGAGAGAGAGAGAG
>JBBMFX010083347.1:0-10181 GCA_037832545.1 Rhabdalestes septentrionalis
TATGGATGTGCTGAAAGAGGACATGAAGTTAGTTGGTGTAAGGGTAGAGGATGCAGAAGATAGGACTAGGTGGAGACCGATGATTCGCTGTGGCGACCCCTGAAGGAAAAATCCGAAAGAGGAAGAAGAAGTGTCTTTTCGGAATGTCCGGATGATAGAGGCTACAGTGTACCTGCTTACAGTAAATTTGGCTGTACCCGTTGGCCATCCTCCCTCATTGTCAGACCATGGTTGACCACATGGTCAACCAAAGTGGCTTTGATCTCATCAGAGGTTTTGTTTCTGGGTCTTCCTCGTCCTCGTCCACGTCTTCGTCCTCGTCCTCCTCCTCCTCCTCTTACTCTCACTCCCCTGGCTCTGCCTCTGTTTACAATGTTGGCATCCGTTGTTCCAAAACAGAAGAGCTCACCTGTTGCCCTTTTATAAAGCTCTGATTGCAATTATGTGTGACAGGTGTTTACCCATGTGATGAGTTAGTATGCAAAGTGCGGTAACTGACTTTAAAATTTAGAATGACAATGTGTTTCTTGTGAAAACTTCTTTTCTTCATGAAAATTGTGCCTAATCCAGAGGTTTGTGTGTAGTGTTTTGAAAAAAGTGGTTTTAACACTGCAATTTGAGTGTAAAGCAGGAATTGTGCTTGTAGTTTGGCAGAATTGGTTCAGGGGGTTGGTTCATCAGTTACATGTTGTAGTCATTGTGTCTCAAGTACAAGAAATTGTGTGTAAACAACTAAGAAAAACTGTAAATACATGTTAATCAACTAGTGTTCACTCATGTAATTAGAAAAGCAATTCTTGATAGTTATGTCAGTTTTTTATGTCTTGTGTCATTATACGTGTATAACACAGTAATGATAGCACATATCTTCCAAAATACTCTTTATATAATTATTTAGAATAATTTTGTAAAATAACACTCAAAAGGCTAGCTGGAAAACAGCAGTTCATCAAATTATACATGTGCCAATTAAGCTAAGCTGTAAACCACCTGTAACAAAGAACACATCAGTAGTAGTAGTAACAATGTTGTTGCATGTGTATTAATGTGTAACAACATAGGTCTTGAGTGAACTTAACGTAAAGGGATCTGTTATCTAAATGCATTTCTCATCAAATCATGGCTTTCCAGTAAACTCTCCAAAACTCATTAGCTCGCTTCTAAAATCAGATCTCAAAAATTATATTTAAAATCTCTGGAAGAACAATGTAGGTCTACAGTCGATGTGAAAGGGCAGTGCAAAAACAAAACAGAACCAGATACAAAACATTTTAACAGAGCAAATGAAAATCTAGCTAAAACAGATGACAACTAATGAAGAACAAAACAACAAAGGAAGCTACAACTTAATCAAATAAGACCTACATGGCAGCAAAAAAACTACCAGGTTAGCCCTAGGCTAAGACAAAGGCAGGCCATTACAAGGTGGAGAGAACATAGACTGCTGTACTGCAAAGCTAAATGTAGTTAAAGAGCTGTGATCAGCAGCAAATGAAGTTCAGTTTTTACAGTTTTTCTCCGCTGGTTTGGCTCATTTCTTGAAACTGAAATTACATCCTTAAAACTGTAAAATCATTTGGCCAAACTGACTTGCAGTTCTGTGCAATATTTGACCTCACTAACAAAAGCTCATATCTTTCTCAAAACTGTTCATACATGCTTCAAAGCTAGATTCCTTTCCCATGTAAAGAGTCAGTACCATAAAAATTGCAACGATCTTTCTCAATTGCTTTGGCTCATCTGCATTTACTTAGAGATTTTGTCAAAATACCTGGATTGTTCAGCACAACACCATGGATCACCTGCAAAAGCTCATATCTCTCCCAAAACAGTTTACCCATGTATATAAACTAAATTCCTTCCTCATATAAATAGTCAGTGCCTCCAAAATGAATTGTCCCTTTGGCATTGTGTGAGCACTGCATGTCAAAATGCTAAGATGTTTTGTCACTATTGCAGAGGTCTAGCTAACAGAATACAATTATGTATTCAGCTGAAAAAAAATTTTTTTATAGTAAGAGCAGTCTCCAAAGTTTGACATCACACAAACTGCATTCATACTGCCAAGGAAATGTAACCATTTTTATTCACATACATAAAGTAACTTCCAGACATTAGAGTACATAAAAAAATGCATACAGTGTACGAAACATAAACACAAACAAAAAATTAGAAAAATTATATCGAGCCTACAGTGCTGTAAATAAAGTTTTACAACTACAGTAACACTTTCACTGGTCGCTGTCATAACACTTTCTCTCCTGGCCGCCATCCTCGTCCTCCTGCTGTCCACATGCTGCTCTCTGTTTGTCCATAAATTTTTGTTCACATTGCAGTGGATACATTCTCTTGGCTCAACCACCCCCTACACTGATCCTCTGTGATGTCCACACATGCAGCATCCATTGCATGGAGCAGGGACCTCTAGTCTTGAGCCCAATATTCATACACTCTCCACCTGCAAGCGGAAAAAACTTCTCTATCGGATTGAGGAATGGAGAGTATGGTGGTTGTAGCTCCAGGAGCATCTTTGGATAGTCAGTGAACCAGGCCCTGATGAGCCCTGCTGGAAATTCACATTGACCCACACGATCACATAGTGTGGTAGTTGAGGCCCCTTCGAGACCTCTCAAATGTTCTGTGACCAGATCAGTATAAAGATGGAGCTTTTGTGTGTTGTATGGGCCTAAACTGGGGATGTGTGTGACCACACCATTCTCAAATATGGCAGCACTCATTAAATTGCCCCTCGCTGGCTTGGGACATCCACTGTGGCTCGTAGGCCAATGATGTTATGGCCACGTCTGCGGCCCTTAGCCAGGTTGAAACCAGCCGAATTGACAAATACGAGGATGTGAGGTGATTCCTGGTCTATTGTGGAGATGCTGATAGAGTTGACATTTTGGAATATGGCATTGTTTTGAAGGATTGTATCATGGATCTGTCTCAATGTGAGAGCATTATTTGGAATATAATAATGTTAGTTACAGATCTCTTGTTCTTGTTGTTCATTGAGAAGTTTTCCTCTGCCACCCATGTGGCATCCAGTCATAGACATAGAAGTCAAAGGAAAACACTGTATCATCATTTGTAATATATGCCTTATGTATTACAGAATTATTTACCAGTGTAACTGCATTTCTGTTTTACCTATAACTGAAATGCATCATTGGCCAGTGAAACTGGAATATTACTCAAATATGAATAAATAATTCTAATTTATATTTATTATTTTTATAGACACACACACACACACACACACCCAATAATGGAAGAGACTGTTGACTGAGGCACATTAGGCTGCATTTGGTGACCTACCACTGCCATTGTGAGGCAATGGTTTACAACATGGTCTATAATTGTGGCCCAAATTTCATCCTGGACAACATGGCCTCTTCCCCCTATTCCACCACCACACATCCTCACTCCTCCTCCTCCTCCTCCTCCACTTCTTATTCTTATTCTCATGCTTTTCCTCTTCTCTCTACTTGAGCAGGAAGTTGCCCATGTTCATTTACTGGGTGAGGTATCTTCATGTTCAAACTGCAAATGGTACTGGCGCTGGCTCTATATTTACATGTTTGGCAGCGTTCACAATTATAGACAGCACCTGTCATGTAACTAAACAAATGGTCATCTTTGGTTGTTCATCTGAGATGTAGAAAACTCCTCCTTCATTGGTTAAGTTCTAATTTCACCTGACTGTCAAGCACTGCCATGAATGTAAGAAATGTTTCACAGTTCATACATGGTGTTCATGATATTATGTTCTTGACTTATTTTGACAACTGAACAGACTATTGTGCATATGATGACTTACAGAATGAAATCATGGTGCAATGTTTTGGAGAGAACTACCATTAGACTGAGAATGAACTAATCCGTTTTCATCAGCATTATCTATTTATTTGGAAAAAGTGCTAAATGTGGGGTAATTGTGCGAACTGTAGACTACTTTTATGTATCCATTCGCAAAGATGCACTGAGACACTTGAGACTAAGTCATTTGCAATTTAATGAAATCAATGAGAAATGCCATTCTGTTGTGAGAATTGGTTTGGAGATTTGTCCTTGTTGTTTTGAGAATGTCTTTTTGGTTTCAAGCAATAAGACAAACAAACGGAGAAAAACTGTAATACTCAGGTGTAGCCTGGCAAAGGGTGTCTGGTGTCGGGAGCTGAGGGGAGAGATTGGTTATCCTGCAGGGCAACATGTTACATAAGCTCCACTGAGGAGCTACCCCTGAGGTGACAGAACCCCTCCACCTCCTTGACTCTTGTATCTGGAATGACTGGGCTGTGGACGTTGGAAATAGTCTTAATGGAGAACCCAGAAAGGATTTTGGATTCGACACAAACTGAACGTGGACTTCTACACATAAGTATAAATCTCCAGTAATAATCAGAGAGTACCTGAACTGTTGATGTGACTCCAGGATGCCTTATGGCAATTGAAGCATGTGCCCAAGTAATTATTTCACACGACTGGAACCACTGGAATGTACTTCATACCTAAAAGCTTTAATATTTATCTTTAAACTATGTTCCTTGTTTTTCTCTTATTTAAATATAAAATTTGTACATATTTTATAATATTGCACAGTCATAAAAAAGAGCAGTTCAGAACACATTTCACTGCATATGGTACTTGTATAACCCTGCATGTGACAAATAAATAACTCACCTGATTCTTTCCTAAAGAACATCTGGTTAGACTCCCAGACAGCTGGAACGACCAAGCATGTGGGCTCAATGATGGGTTGCTCTTTAGCAAAAGAAGGTTCTGGATTATATAGTTTGTACAGGGTCTGCTTTATTATCATTAGATCCAGGTCTGAAATAAAAAACAGCAAATTAAAACTGAGTTAAAAAGAGACTCAACCAAGCATGGCAAGGAGAGGTTGTGCCCTCCTGATGAACTCGTTTGTAATGGTCTGTTTGGACAATGAATAGATGGAAGTGCCTCCTAGCAAATGGTGCCACTGACTAAGATAGCAGGGAACTCTTGGTACCCTATACCATATTTCCTCACCACTGTAGACAGTTTCTAGAAGTAACATACTGGGGGGAGATCCTTGAAACTGTGACACAAAAGTTCTTTGCTCCAAGTCTGTGGTGTCCACCACCACCACAGTAAATGGTAAAGAAGGATCCAGGTTGGTGGGAGATGGGAGCTACAGGGAAAATGAATGTCAGTTTAGCAGCAGGTGACCAGGTGCATCAGGGCAGAGCACCCCTGAATCTGTCCAGGTGAAGTAAACACCTAGAGGGGAGATGTTCATTGTGGCTTTATGCAGTATGTAGTGTTGGTGGACTGGGTCTATCCAATACACTCCCAGAACCCAAAGTTTGACTGTTAAATAATTTCACTTGAACTCGAGGAATATAAGGACAGAAAGGATTGCCGAAATCTTGCACCAGATGTTCTGCAATGAAACTGCCTGTCCTGTCTGAATCAATCAATCCTGAAGCATGTCACGTCTGCACATGGGACTGGTGCAGGAAAGACTGAGATGCAGGTGCAGGAATTCAATGGGCAGGCGGGAAGACAGATATAGGTCACAGGTGTATCTATTCTGTAACTAATGAAACAAGGCAATACGAAACATAAACGAACTAAACAATGAACACAGAGTAAGCTGAACACGTCATTCGTAAAGGAAACAACACACAGGAGAATATAATAATGAAATCTAAATTAAGACTAATGATAGAAACAGGGTGAATAACAAACTCAGGCTCAGTAATCTGGTGACTGGAACCGTGGGAATGTCTGAAGGCAAGACTGTGAGGAAATATTTCCAGAACATTTTTTCAGTTTTGCTGTGAACAAGTTTTGAAGAAATGGGTGTTATTAATACCTCATCAAATTATGTTTTTTTACTGAGATCTCACATGCATATCACACATAGCACTTTGCACCCTTTGCACCTTAGTATGAGATCATCATTTAACTTTTACTTGTTTCTGGGGGCATATTAGCCTTGGGACTGCATTCAAGCAACAATTGGTCAGGGCAGATCAAGAGGGCAATCAGCTCCTCCAGGGTCAGGGCGTCATTACCACAAGTTATATCCTACTGTCTCTCTGTTAAGGCCACGTCAGCCTTAACAGAGAATGAGAGCTTTGTCATTCCACCCAGACTGAGCTGCCATATCAGGTCAGTCAATAATCAGCTGCCCTGTGTGGAGTGGTCAATTTTAAACATGGTGGTAAATTGCTCATATGGGTTTTTATTCCTTCCCCTTCCTTCCAAAAAGCTGTAGAACATTCTTGATCTTCCAATGAGAAATCTAAACACAATCTTTAAGGAATCTGTGAGACACTGCAACATTCACTGCTTTTGCTGTCATACTTTTCGGATCTGAATTTTTTTAATAATGAGAGGGAGACTGTTTCACAGACAGAGCTGATTCACTCACAGCCAGTTGGTGGGTATTTGTACCAGTTGAGCGAGTGTGTTCGTTTTCTGGGCTTTCTGCTTGAGCTGCTGTTGTAATTGAATGATTTGATGTTGCTAGGTTTGGAATATTGCTTTCAAACTGCCCGACTCCATCTGCAAATCAGACTCATTTACCCCCGGCGTCTGTTTGGTGCAGCGTTTTGTAACAAACGGGGACAGACTAAAAAGAGAACATTTGTTTGTGGGTTTATTAGCAGGAGGACATCACATAAATCACAACTAAAAAGAGAAAATGAAAAGTACAAAAATAAAGAACTGAATGAGGGGGGTTACTGAAACAAAAACAGGAGGAGGCTAAAGCTAAATCATAGTTGAACTATACAGCAGCGAAAGCAACACAAACATTAGTTAAGCATTAAAATAACTAAGAAATCAAATGTGAATTAGGGCAGACAGTAGCAATAGCAAACATGCATGTGTACAGTGTAATGTTGTGTGAAGAACTGAAGGTGTAGGGTGTTTTTAACGAGCCATTGATGAGCAGCAGTGAGTTTGCACTGCAGAGGGTGTGAAGTTTTGAACTCTGACGAGAGACTGGTTCACAGGCAGAACTGAAAACACTGAACTGAACCTGAAGAGCATTGCGAGAGCCCTGGGGAGAGAAAAGGAATGAATCGGAGAGTATTCCTTTCATCTAAGTGTCCATAACCTAGGCAACAAGCTCATGTCAAGACAAACACATTGATTGGATTTCTGCCTCACTCTCACACCATGTCCATACTTTTTAAACAATGCTTTGACCTCCAGACCATAAAAAATCACTGAGATTTCATTTTAAAAACACAGCTCTGTGCTCCCCTTCAGTCAGAATGTGCCCTGTTGGGGTTTTATCTGATGCTAAATTACCTTAAAGCAGGGCTGGGCAATTAATTTCTACAGGGGGTCACATGAAAAATCTGATCTGTGTTGGAGGACCGAACCGATGAAAACTTAATTCTAATCAATATTAATTTTCTCACACTGTAAAAAAAAGTATTTATTTTTATATGCTACAGATAATCAAAATTATAAGAATATTCAGTAAATATTTATGTACATTGTTATTAATTGTGGTGTAGGTCGAAGAGGAAAATAATACTATAAAATCGTTTTTAAAATTATACTCAAATTTGTTAAAGACTGACAACTGAATAAACGGAATTGTGTCAATAACAAACATCATAATAAGAAAACAAAACAGTCAATAATAAAAATATTAAATCCATTAATTGATATACAGGTCAACTGTAAAACAATCTAAAAGCAACTGCAAAACAATATACGGGTTTATCAACATACAGCATGCATAATTGCCAAGTCATTGTCACGGCGTGAGACGCGGGTGAAGGAAAGGATTGAGGGGAGGACGCTGAAGAGTGGTGATACTTGTTTATTTGGATTTCAATTCGAGACATGGAGCCCAAACGAGACTCGTGGAGTGGCTCGTGCTCCTCAAAATAAAACAGGGAGAGAAAAGTCTAACTAAAGAGGATTCACTGACTCTTACCAAGACATTTATGGGTAACGGCGGCTGAAAACGGGTGGAGTGAACCACTCGCGCCTGAAAACAGGTGGGAAATTTGTCATTAAAACAAAAACAGAGACACAATTTTTATGACTGACCTGAGCTTTAGTGTCTTGAAGTCTGTTTATGAGTCTGCTGGGTGTTTTTTAATTGTTGCTTTGATATTTGTCTCTTTCTGGCCACCATAGCTGTCACAGACTCTCTCTCTCTCAATGACACCCTTTTAAGGCTACTCACCCCTCTGCTCTCTATCCCCATACAATACAGATCTTTTATTATTTTTAAAGATACTTGGCCTTGATCAACCAATCACAAATCTGAATAAACTGGATTTTAATGGACGTTTGATTTGAACCATCCCAGTATTTCAAAAAACACAGAGAGAGAAGTTATAAAAATAGTTAAAATGAATTTACTTCTGAAGCCTCATTAATAATCAGGTAATACCCAAACACATCACAGTCCCAATGCATTTATTTCCTCAGCAGATTCCCAAACATAAACAGACCTAGAGGAAACCCAAAGAAACTTACGGGTTCTAGTTCTAGGTCAGTTTGCTTTTCCACCTGCTTGGGAAACATTTAGTGTTTTCCTAAATTGTTCTAATAACTCAGATTAGTGATTTAATTGCTGTTTGGGTCATTTGATGCCACTCTTAAGCTTTTCATTTGACTAATTCGCCACCTCGCATGCTACATTAGCTAATTACCAAAACACTTTACATGTTTTATGCTTTAAAGCTGCATAAATTACTAAAATAAATCAATCAGAGTTGTGATGACATCTCCCAGCTTTTTCAGAAGGTGGACATGATTAGTGAGCCAATGATCTTTTGGGTCGTTTTATCAATTTTAGCTGCTGGTGTGGAAAGTACAGTTCTACACTGTAGTCGGGGAAAAGTGGCCCTGTAGTCATGTATGAACATACAGCACACAGTGTAAACAGTATGAAATTCTTTCTCTGCATTTAACACATTTAACACATTCACTAAGTGAGGCAGGGGGCTGCCACCAGTGAAGGGCGCCGGGGAGCAGTGTGTGAGGACAGTACCTTACGCAAGAGTACCTCACTGGTCCCACTAGCAGTGCTGGGATTCAAACTCACAACCTCCTGATTGCACCGACAGCTCCCTAACCACTAGAGAACCCAGCTGGGTGTAAGAACAGGAATGTAAACTAGAGGTGGAACCTCAATAATGACTCTAGCACTGTTGGGATTTGAACTCACAACCTTCTGATTATACCAACAACTCCCCTATCCCTAAACCACCCAGCTGGGTGTGAGTATAAGAAAGTGCACTAGAGGTGGAACCCTAATAATGAGACTAGCACTATTGGGATTCGAACTCACAACCTTCTGTTTACACCAACAACTTGCTTACCACTGGACCACCCAGCTGGATATGAGTATAGTAATGTGCACTAGAGGTGGAACCTCAATAATGACACTAGCAGTTTTGGGATTTGAACTAACAACCTTCTGTTTACACCAATAACTCCCTAACCACTAGACCAGCCAGCCTGGTGATGGAACGTGCACTAGAGGTGGAACCTCAATAATGACTCTAGCAGTATTGAAATTTGAACTCACAAGGTTGCCAGTTCATGAGGATCCCCCTGTAGTGCACTCTCCTGTGCTCACACCCTCATAGCCACGCCTACTATTACACACAGCCGTGCGCAGAGTCAGTCTTTTCTGTGACTGGTCTGAAAACTCTCTGGGGGTTCAGTCTGAGGGCCAGTCTGGCAGTGTTATTTTCCAAGCTTACATCACTTTAGTGAACTCTGTACCAAGTAATCAGTGTAAAAATAGTTTTTGACATATCAGTTCACCATCTGGTCTGGGTTTCGGTGGGATTATCAGGCGCGTGTTCGCGTTTAGTGGATGTGTGTTCAAATGAAAGATGAAACAATGTTGCAGGTGTTAAAGACTCAGACTTCAGGATGACTAAAAGAAACGAGAGTGAAAGGTGTGTTTTCCTGAAACCTCCACTGTGGTCAGTGGTGAAAGTGAAACTCCAGGTGTGTGTGTGTGTGTGTGTGTGTGTGTGTGGCTGTTCTGACTGCGGGACTCTGGGGACCAGAGCCGAATAAGTCGTGCCTGACGGAGCAGTGGAGCTGAAGTTTGACACCCAGCCTGTCTCACACACACACACACACACAAACACACACACACACACACACACACACACACACACACACACACACACACACAC
>JBBMFX010083368.1:0-10181 GCA_037832545.1 Rhabdalestes septentrionalis
CAGAAATAACTGGTTACATTGTTGTCATAATGTTGCTGTTATTTTCACCAATTGTAATGGATAAGAAAGAAGTAGGTTTATCTGCAGAGAATACAATATTCCTCCTCATATACATGCAGACTTTTAAGTGTGGAGGTGTGTGTAGTGGCTATAGGCTTCCTTACATCTTTATTTGTTTGAATCTGGTGCGCAACCCATGCTTGCTGAAGTTGAGTTCAACAAGTCACAGAAATACACAACACTGACCGTAATGTATAAGATCTTATGTAGGTCATGGGATGCTATGAGTGTCTTCTGGGTAACACTTCACTGAAGAACACTTCACAGAAGCATACATTATGTTTATTAACCTTCTATGACAATTCTTATTCTAACATGTCTTATTGTCTTAACATTTTCCAAGGTGAAATGATATCAGGCTTGGCTAAAATTATATTACATGGACAAAGGTATTCTGACACACCTGTTTTTCATGGTTTGGTCCCTCACTTCTACTGAAGGGTCCAAATGTATGGACAGAGTTTGAGGAATAACCTTTTGTATTCCAGCATGACTATGCCCCAGTTCACAGTAAAAGTACTTGCCTTTTTTCTATATGGGACTTTTTTCTGGTCACTACATACAGTCAAGCTATGCATTGTGCCATATCTTGGTATGTCTATGCTTTCACTTATACACAGTGATTTGTATGGACATCAGGCAGGCACCAAAAGAAAAGTAAATCAGCTTTGTTTATCCATACCTATTTTGCTAACAGGAGCTATGGCAATAAAATAAGTGCCTTCTCATTTATTTCCAATTTAACACTTTATACTTGGTGTGCTATCAAGTCGTCCACCACTAACTGATGCCAGGAGAAAAAAAACAAAACAAATGATAAAGATTTAGCCTCGTAAAACTGCGCTGTGACAACAAATAGACACCCTTTTGTACACATGCTTAGTAAGAAACCTTTTAAAAGCTAGAGCACAATTAAGTTTAATTTAGTATGGTCTAAATAATTTCTTATTTATAATAGCAGTATAGTCTGTATGGAAACAAAATTTATAGATGCTATATGTCTAAAAGTATCCAGACACACTTTATAAGGAATTCAGTTGCTTGACCCCAACCAACACCTTTGAGAAGTAAGTAAAATGCTCTTCATAGTCACATGTTAACACATCACAGCACACCGTGTGAAATTCTTCTCTGCATTAAACCCATTCAACAAATGAAGCTGTGGGGAGCAGTGTGTGGAGACGGTACCATGCTTAAGGGTACCTGAGTTGTGCCACTGGCATCTGAACCCATGACCTTCCAATCAGAGAGGCAACTCCCTAACCCCCAGGCCTCAAGCTGCCTTTCAAATCAACCACAGCTGGAGTTAAACCCTAGAACTCTCATTTCTCCATGCAACACGTTAGCCTTTTAACCATGAATTAAGGTTTATGTGAGTAAACCTGGGGTGGGTGTGGCCTAGTGCGTAGGATACTTGCCGCTGGATGAAGCGGTCATGGGTTCAAAAATCCTCACTTCTGGGTCTTGCCGCTGGGTTCCAGAGCAAGGCCCTTAACCCCGAGTTTCTCCAGGGACACTGCTCCCTGTAGCTAGGGAATGAAAGTTGCTTTTGATAAAAATATCTACTAAATGAAGTAAATGTAGTGTGAAGCCAACACACAACCACCTGCAATTTAGCAGTCAGCATTTATACGTGAAAGACTGACCCAATAAATGAAATAATTAAAACATCAAATAGTGTTTAAACAAAGAGGAAAAAAGCAAATTCCAATCATTTATTTGCCTCTGTTAAACATTGAAAGACCCAGTGAGTTGTGAGTTCTGAACAAGATATATTGCACACGCAATAGATGTTGCAGTTGGACCACTTAACTTGCTGTCAAATATGAACGTGACTCTCTATTTTCAGTTAAATTGACTGTGAAAATGCATTGCTGTAAATAAGATTTTTAAAGATTTGTCTCTCGAACTTAATTATTAATCATCGCTGCTATGTAGTGAAGGCTTCTGTTCAGCTCAATCCTAATTTCTGCTTTTGGATTTTTTGGTTTTGGAATTTGCCATATAATTTTGACCAAGCCTGTGCAAATGATGAGGAAGACAGGGATGTGTTTGGCTCTGTTATCTTTCTTACTGAGAAATCTAGCATCATGAAACAACCCCAGGTCACTGAGACTGTTGTGTGGGATTAAAGAAGTTCCCTGAATGATGTGCAGTGAGATATTAAGTGATCAAACATGAATGACATCATTAGTAATAGTATGGCAATAGTGTATGAGAGTGTCACATTGCATGTATGAGATACATGACAAATATATATGTCTTTTGTTCAGAAAGTAGTGTGCAAACTGTGCAAATGCCATGCTGTGAGTAACAGAAGTGAACAAAGAGGTCAAGTCCTGTTTGCAAGTTAATTAAATATTGAAACATTTTAATGGGATGGTGTTCATCCAACGAGTGTTGAAAGACAGCACAGGACTCATGCATGCCAGGTACCAGGGTAGTGCAGGGACTTGTTACTTACTTTCCCTGCATATTGAAGGGTGGCAGATGAGTCGAAATTTGTTTATTTATTGATCAGCCACCACATTAAAAACACTGACAGGAAAATCTATATCTAACCTGTGGGGTGTGCTGGATGAAGTTTCAGAAGCCAAGGCCATAGAATTGGGTCGAGACGATATCGTGTCTACAAGGGGTCCTCAAGTTACAACGGAGATTTGTTCCTAGGACAGTGATGTCCTCAAAATTCTGGTGTTGAAACTGTCGGGGTCACAAGATAACCTCTTGGGGTGCAGAAACTCAAATGAAACCAACAGAGTCCTTTTTGCTCAAAGATTCAGACAAAGATTTATTTGGAATGGGGACAGGAGAAAGAACAAAGACACAGCAGTAAAGCTGCCTCCCCGTCCTGACCTGTTCCATCTTCCTCATACAGAATACACGATTTTATACCCCTGTCCTGCGTAATCTCTAGAAGACGACCCATCAGGAGGTGTCAGAAGTCCATTGGACAAAGTTATTGTCACTCATGCAGACTGAGCAGGACGTCACTTCTTGTGCCACCCAGTCTGCATAGTAACCCAAAATCTCCTGTTTAACAAGAGACGGCCTTCAGTGAATACGCAGGACACAGAGCCTCAGATAAACATTAGAATATTTTGACTACCCTACAGGTCAACATGACCCTAGGGGAAGAAAACTCTATAGCTCAGAAACTAAGGATGAATCAATGAATAAAACAGTGAAATGGATACAGAATAACACAAAATCATTCAAAAGAATGAATCACATAAAGAACAAATGCTGATTTTTCCTCGACAAAACCCATGTCAATAACCGATCCTAACACTGATGTACAATCTAGAAATTAAAAATTCAACTAAGTCACAGAAAAAGGAAAAGAGCATACATATACTGTACTTGTAAATTATACTGTAGTAAAAGAATAAAAGTATGAAAAATGAATGCAAAGAATCGTTCAGAAGCCATGATAAAGGCCCAAAAGTCTCCAAGCATAGAAACAGAATATGAACACCTGCACAAAGGTAAGTGTCCTCCTTCGCTCATACGCTGCATTACTGCACATTCTGCGAGTTCTTCCACCACGCGCCACTAAACTTCTTTGCTTACATGAGCATCATACACTGAAAATGTTGTATGTTGAGACACTCGTAACATGAGGACCCCCTTTACTCTATTGCCCCGAGCCATGTTTTAGACCAAAAGATTAAAATCAATCCACTGTATTCCTTCAGTGTTTGGAACTGATGATTAACAGTTCTGTTTCTCTAATATGACTTATTAGTTAGGGGTACCCAACCCCCCCGGAAAAAGAGTTGGGGTGTAGAGCATATTATTTGCCTATTTCTCATCATTATCATGGTTATAAACTGACTGAATAAACTGAATAAGCTTCAAGGTAGCATTTTTTAGACAAGGCATCATGAATCGATACACTGCTTATAAGTAAATATTTTAAATACATTTTCTATGCATATTATTTGTCTATTTCTCATCCTTATCAGAGATTTAAACCGACTAACTCTATAAATTTATAAGGAGCATTTTTCCACAAGGTAGCATGAATCAATAGACTCTGTTTGTGCTGCAGTAGCATTTTTTGACAAGGCAGCATGTGTCATCAGAACATGGGTGCGCACAGACCAGAGCCATGCTCATAACAGTATATTGGGCACCTTCTGAAAAATGTAAACAAACAGTTAACATTTATATATCTGTTTTCTTTTTTTCTGAACAGGGACCGGCAGAAACATTTTTCAGGGAGCAGCAGAATCAGTCAGTAGTTAGGAGCAAGTGTCCCTGTTAAAGTGAGGAGAGCACAGAAAAAGGAACTTTTAAAATAAAAGTTGTTTTAAAAAGCTGCATTAATAAAATAATTGCTGGCTTTAATTCAATAATGTGTTAATGCGATAATAATGCATTAATGTGCCCAGTAGGGATGAGCCATGATTTTCGAATACTTGATATGCAATTGCATTAATTAAATAAATGAATGTGGAAGACAAATCTATTAAGTTTCTTGTGAGTATATGTACACTAGCAGTGGAATTTACTGCGAATCAAGGGGGCGCCACCTAAGATCTTGCTTTGGGCATGTGTGTGTGTTTAAAAATTGTTCTTTGGGTTGTCTTAGTTCTGTATAATCTTCTATAATCATATGAAATATTCTCTTGCATTAATAAAGTTTTCTAATTATGATTACATAGTTTTAACTGAAAGATTGAAATGTGGACTTAAAATTTACCCTGATGTGTACTGATCTTGTTGGAAGCCCGTAAGTGTTGTTGTTGAGAGCCCCTCTCCTACTGTTTCCATTTGATTTTCGAATACTCGAATGCTCGATATACCTTCGAATATCGAATAGTTATTTCGAAAACGTCATCTCACTTAAAGGACTCAGAAAAAAAAATGGAACTGAAACCAGTACATCATGTAACTCAGTAATTCAGCCTGAGGGTGTCGCTAAAACTAAAGCGCCCCCATAGGCTACTCCTGAAGAAGAAAACTGAATTTTACGCCGTTTCACCGGATCTAGCCTTATTGGCTAGGCAGTTCTAAATGTGGTTAGTGATGCATTTTTAAAGTTGAGATAGTCTAGAATATAGTTTAATAGGTGAGTTGCTCTTGTTCATTTATGTACTGTGATTTGGAACAGTGTGTGTCGTGTGATTAAAATACAATTCACCCTCTCTGTGGTCATGGGTGTGGGCGGGGTCTATTACCGAAAAAAAAATTGAATAGTTCTCCTTGATTTTCGATTAGTGTTTTGACCAAAAAGTCACATCCCTAGTGCCCAGCACAAGTTTATTCTAACAATTCTGTTTTCAAATATGGAAGACATTACATTTGGTGACTAAGACTAGCATTATACTCAAAGTGCACCACAACACCCCATTCTTGTATTTATGATATGGATATACTTAACAGTATATTTCACAGTTTAAATAGATTTCGAGATCATTGGTTTGACTGGTCATTACTGTCTTAATAAGAAAATAATAAGCCCACTTTATTTTAACTGGATAGCAATGTAGTAGTAATACTATTACTAATAATAATAATAATAATGATGATGATTTTACAGCCTACTTCCCTAAGACTCGCAGTCTTTGCATTCTTAGAATTACACTGTAATGACAATTAAATTAATAGTATTACCAATATTTTACTAATTTAAAAAGAAAATATACATTTTAGGGTACATTGTGCATAGGCTTTTATTTATAATATTTTATTTTATTTTATTCTTGAAATCATGTGTTTATTAGAGTCACATAGCAAAAACACCACTAGAGGTCTCTGTGAGATTTTTTACTTTTTATTTAAATTATTTTTTGTGCCTACTTTTTTCTTTAATACTTTATTTTGCTCTGTGCTGTATTTATATTTTATTGGATATTTAAGTTCATGTCACTTGTTTATACTTTTATATACTTTAAGCTATTTATTTTGGATTTAAAATGTTTTGTACATTTGTTCTTTAATTCTTTCAAGTATTTTGATGTGCAATTGCATTAATTAAATAAAAGAATGTGGAAGACAAATCTATTAAGTTTCTTGTGAGTATATGTACACTAGCAGTGGAATTTACTGCGAATCAAGGGGGCGCCCCCTAAGATCTTGCTTTGGGCATGTGTGTGTGTATAAAAATGGTTCTTTGGGTTGTCTTAGTTCTGTATAATCTTCTATAATCATATGCAATATTCTCTTGCATTAATAAAGTTTTCTAATTATGATTACATAGTTTTAACTGAAAGATTTCTTTGAAGAAATGTGGACTTAAAATTTACTCTGATGTGTACTGATCTTGTTGGAAGCCCGTAAGTGTTGTTGTTGAGAGCCCCTCTCCTACTGTTTACATACCCACATATATATACATATGTACATACATATATATATATTTATGTATGTATGTATGTATGTATGTATGTATGTATGTATATATGCTATATATATATATACATGTTAGTGCTGTCAAGTGATTAAAATGTTTGATGCCGATTAATCTAATTAATTGCAAATACATACAGATGTTACAAGAAGCATGTGTTTACCATTTATTATTGAATACAAGCCTATAACTTTTTTTTGATACACCACGTCTCCCAGCTCTCTCATACACACTCCGCCCCTCTGGAGGTCTGGATGGACAAAGCTAATGCTACGGCTACCCAATTTTCTCCCTCTCCTGCTGCCCCTAGCTCGACCAACAGCTCTCCTACAGACACTATGACCATGTTCACCACTGTCACACACTTTCCCGATTGGCAAAGTGTTGAAATAAACGTGTGTTTGTGCTTTGTGATCACTTTCCCCTTGCATGGCCATGCAGCTGCGCTCCAAAGTTGAACCGGGAGACATCTTTTCCAAAAGTCAAATATTCACCTTCAGAGTCAGAATCGGCAAAAAACATTCACAAGACATCACACATATCTTTTTATTAGCCGTTTTCTTTCTTCCAAATCTCACACGCTTACTCGCGTGCCGTGAACTGAACTGCGCTCTCTGGCTGCTCACGCAACAGTGATTTGGGACTCAGGAAGATGACATATTTTTGGTCTTGAATTGAAGTACTACATGTCTGCTAGTGACAGGGCTTAAAGCGTTAATTGTGTTAAAAGTATTAACGTGATATTTTTTCTGTGATTAATTCCCAGCCCTAATATGTATATATATTCAAATTCCAGCTCTGCTAGTGATGATGAAAAAGCTTTTATTTGACACTACACTGTGACATGCAGCGAAATTGGACCTCTTCGATCATACAGGTCCATCAAGAAGTAGCACCTCTTGTGTTTCCTTGAGCATTGGTGGCAGCCCCCTGCTTTACTTGGTAAATGGATTAAATATAGAAAAAGAATTTTACATGGTTCACAATGTGCGCTGCGCTGTGCCCATAATGGGCCACTTTACAGTATAATTAAGGGTCTGCAGGTCTAGGGCTGGGAGAGTGTGGCCTAGTGTGTTTTCTCTCTAAGCGTCAGTAGGGGGAGAAGTGGGGCTGCAGGTGCTGTAGAGCAGCAGCAGAAGAAGAGGCTGAGCAGCCAGTGGGCTCGGTGTGCCCGGGAGTCTCCATAGTAATCTCTTAAACAAACCTGGACACAGGGGTCCTGCCAGCCACCGAGACCCCTTTCTCTCTGTCATAAATAATGGAATGGCTGAAAAACACCGCACAACAGCCTAGGTATTTCGCCTTTATGCTGTTTTTAAAAATTGCTGGACTTGAGCTTCTATTAGCTAACTACTACTGCCAAGTGTGGACACAACAACAGTGCAAACCTGTTTAACAGACAGATATTCTTTACCTGCAACTAGGTATGTCTTGGATTAGTTTAATACTCCGTTCTTATAATTTGTTGTATATAATTATTAGTTACAAACTTATTAAGATATCCATATGTTTGTTTACAATGTAGACCTGTGTGACTGCCTAAAGTTAACAAGGTACACTGTCAAACTCTAACTTGACTGAAATCTTAAAAATAGATATTGTTGTGTATAAAGTGAACCTGAGGTGCCTGAGAGACCAGAGAGTTAAGACTTAAGCTTAAATAGCACTGTAAGCTCATTAAAGATTTGTGCTAATAGTCTCTCTGCTTCTTTCAGCATGTACATGTAGCAAATTAACAAACGGAGTTACCACATGCTGAAAGAAAAATGGCTTATCGGATGACAAATGAAGAGCTGGACGAGCAGTTTGAGCAGTTTTTAAAAGAGGTGAGTGCATATGTTAAGGCATGTGAAGCTCATTTGAAGTTTTTCTAATCAGAGGTGGTTCAAGAAACAGTAGAAATACTGGGCTGGTGCTGAAATACATGCATGTTAGATAGATAAATCTCATCTGTCGTCTGGAAACATACACTACTATGACAAAAATAGTGGGACATCTGATCATTCCATCCACAGGGACTTAAATGACTTTGTATTTAAATGCATAAACTTTCAGATGGTCTTGGTCTCACCTTTGCAGGAATAATTTCCTCCTGTCATGGAAGGCTTTCCACAGTATTTTAGATTTTCTGTGGGGAATTTGTGTCCATTCATTCTGCAGAGCATTTATGATTTTGGACAAGAAGTTGTTGGATGGGGTTGAGGTCAGGGCTCTGTGCAGGCCAGTCAAGTTCTTCCACACTAAACTCATCCAACCATGTCTTTATGGAGCTTGCTTTGTGCACTGGGAAACAGTCATGCTGGAATAGGAAAGGTTCTTCCCTAAACTGAGTCCACAAAGTTGGAATCATGGCATTGTCCAAAACGTCTTGGTATGCTGAAGCATTAAGTTTGCCCTTCCTCACAACAATGGAATTCTGCCATATTACACAATGTTATTAAAAACTGTTTACTATTGTGCTGTTTACTATATATGCTTTTTTGCAGTTTAGTGTATGCCTAGTTTTCTTGCACCCATCCAGTCATGTTTTAAACATTGTAAATCACTGACTGAAGTCATACAGCAAACTTACACATACAAATACACATATTCAAACTTTATGTACAGTCCTTCTACAGGCATATATGAATACTGTCTTTTGATACATACACTCTTGAAGAGAAACCTATATTTGTGAACCTATGCTACATAGTCCTCACTGTGATGTATATAGTTTCATGTCACTGACTACAGTTTCATGTCACACTCCTCTTCATAGTCAGTCTCTGATGACTCAATTGAACTGGGCAACAGCTCCCAACGCCCCAGTGTCTTGGACCAATTGGGAAAAGTGCCACAGAAGCAGGTGAAGAAAAGCCATGTGTCAGTGCCTTGGTGGCAGAATGATAACAGTGAGGAGGCTCTGGAAAAAGGTAGGTTCAGCAACATGAGTGATAATTTGAGATTATTGATATTAACATCCATCATCATACACTACATGGCCAGAAGTATGAGAACACCCCTATAGACAAATAGTGGCAGTAGAATAGGTTAATGACAAAGTGGTGGTGTCACAAAAAACTAGGGCTGCCCCCGACTAAACATATTCCTAGTCGACTAACACTCCCACATTTTAACGATTAGTCGAATAATCATTCGTTTATGATATTAATATAATAACTTGCGTATATACAAGGAAAGGTACAGTCCAAAGGGCTCAGCTCGGCTCTACCCTTCCACTACAACTGGTTGCGCAGCGACCAAGACGCAGCTCGAGCGGAACTGAGGTAAAAAAACATGAGGTAAAAAAATGGATATACCGTATTTTTCGGTCTATAAGACACTCCGGAATATAAGACGCACCCAATTTTCAAGGAGGAAAATCTAGAAAAAGGGAGTCCCAAAACATTTGTCCACTCTAGATACATAACATCTCGTCTTGTTTTAGTCAACGAAAATGAAGACACTTAAGCACAGTTTTTATATTGTAAACCACATTAAGTCTCGTTCTTATTCGTCAACAAAAATACATTATATATTTCGTTTCGTTATCGTCACATGACCAGCGTCTCGTTTTTTCACGAGGGTCAGAGAAGTCTCCACAGCCCGCATTACATGTCACAAATCCAGGCTTTAGCACACCACACAAAGTTAGGTGCAGTTTTAATGCAGGCAAAATGTATATTCGTCGTATACGACGCACCAACCTTCCCCCCTGTTTTGGGGAAGAAAAAGTGCGTCTTATAGGCCGAAAAATACGGTAATTACAGTCGTCAGAATGGATTAA
>JBBMFX010083398.1:0-10180 GCA_037832545.1 Rhabdalestes septentrionalis
ACACACACACACACACACACACACACACACATATACACACACACACACACACACACACACACACACACACACATACAGAGATCCATTGTTGTGTTTTTCTGCAACATTGTTTAATTTTGAAGTCACACTGAGATAATAATGTCCCATCAGTATGTTAATGCATGGACATCTGGCAGCAATGAATAACTGACAGTGTGCATGTTAATGAGAGAACACGGGCAAATAAAAGAGAATCCCTCAGTGGCTGTGATCACAACCACACAGCTGATAAATCACAGAATCTGGATGAAAGATCTCCCAGGAAACAATCTGCAGTCTGCACAATATTTTGAGAAACACCACTTAAACACTTTCTGATGGATATTTTTTATTTTTATTTTTTACAGTATTTTCACATCTGAGTCACCGCACACCCTCGGCGATGTTTTTGTTGTTTTTTTTTGTATTGCCTACATGTAAGACCAAAGAAGCTTGAGCTTTTTAATCTACTGCTGCTCTTCTTTTTCATGATTGACAGAAAAGAACCTTCAAACCACCTCTTTTAATATCCACTTCTGCAAACACACTCACTGAATGTCACAGGCTCACTTATCATCTTTGGTTCTCAGATGTGTTAGAGAGTTTATTGCTGCCATATCAACATGTTTTTGGGTACTTTTGTTCTTTTTTGTGCTTTATATTGTGTGAACGTGTCCTGTAGAATTGATCTAAAATCACCCACAGGTCCTACAAAATCACAGAGATGTTTGTTAAAGCATAGCCATCGAATTATTGGAACTTTTGGTATTTTTCCCAAATCCCACTTCCAGATCGCTCTGAAATAAACATCTAATAGAGATTAGATGGACAGTTATCTTGATCAGTCATATCCGCCTTATTAGTGGCCCACACACAAGTCCTCAGTGCCTCCAGATGATCATTTTAGTCTAAATCAACACTGAAAGATCCACAGAATATGTGGCTAGTCTGGGCTTTCCCTGATAGAGTCCCTTTTAGACCAGTTGTGAACTATGAATAAGAGAATTAGCCCTTCAGTTCAGGCCGTAATTATCAAAACGTGGTGTAAGGGAACTTAAACATATACATAAATCTAATCAATGTATTAATTTATATTCAAAGGCAAATTAGCATATTCAGTTTGTGATTCTTCTATAGGAATGATTCTTTCTCTAAACACCATATTAATGTGATTCTGCTGACTAATGATCGAGGTTGTGGAGCCAGGCCTGAGGCTAGGGCACAGTGACATGATTAAATTAAAGGTTGTTTTTTATGTAAACCCTTTGTTTTGAGCTAAAGAGTTCCAGATAAGGTGTTTTGTTCAGGGCCGTTGTCATGGAGCCCCACTGTGAAAAGCTGTATAAGACCTCTGAGAAGGTCCAGTTTCTTTAGAGAGAAATCTCAAACCCGGGATTAGTAATTCTCTTTCATATGAAGAAAATAAAATCTTTGAAGGATCTTTCATCATTTTGATGGGTTTTTTTTCTTCTCACCGCCATTATAATAGTCAAAAAATAATGTCAACTTATGCAAGTGTCTTTGAGATTCTAGTTGTATTTTAGCAACATGCTAACATCATTGCACATTTTGATTGGATGATACATGGACATCTGAAGCTTGTAATGGACATTTTCGGTTTCTAACACACTCTTATTGTACAGTTTATCTTGTTCTATGGTGAGTCTTTCAGTAAAGAGTTCTGCCATAGACCTGCCCTTGTCTGGTGATAGAGACCCACTGGTTAGTCTCCCACCCCTATTTTGCCATAGTGAAGTGAAAGTGATCATTCTTGCATATGTGAACACACCACAGCACACAGTGAACAGGAGGAAATTCTCCCTCTGCTTTTAACCCATTCACCAAGTGAAGCAGCATGCAGTCAGGAACACAGCGCCCGGGTGCAGAATGTGGGGCGGGACCGTGGGTTTTGCCGCCATTCACCCCTCACTTTTCATAACTATTCATTTGGACCCCCCACATTTCACATGAAATATTTGTTCACTCGGCGCTTTTGAATCTGGAATCTTTTGCAAAAAAATGCATTTAACTTGATCGATAGCAGACCTTGCAGGCACGCAGCAACCAACCCATCCACCCCTTCAAACCACGCCCCCAAAAATATACCCCCACCTGTTGGTGATTGGTGAAATAGTTTAAACTGTTCATTCTTTATTAAGCCATTGGGTAAACTGACACTTATCCATGAACAAACTGACTTCAGTGTGGCACTTAAAGTATTAACCATTGGAAAAGCTTGTTTTGTTATTACATGGTTACATACACTGAATGGACAAAAGTACAGAGACGCACCTGTTTTTCAAGGTTACTTCCAGTGAAGGAC
Source organism: Rhabdalestes septentrionalis (assembly GCA_037832545.1). Classification (NCBI taxonomy): domain Eukaryota; kingdom Metazoa; phylum Chordata; class Actinopteri; order Characiformes; family Alestidae; genus Rhabdalestes; species Rhabdalestes septentrionalis. Next base: position 2,342 of record JBBMFX010083398.1, read on the forward strand.
GATCTTAATTCCTCAGCAGACCAAGACGTTTCAGAAAACACTTCCAACTTTGTGATTAAGAACCTTTTCTGTTCCAGCGTGACTGTGTCCAAGTGCACAAAGCCTCAAAGAGTCCTGACCTCAACCCAATCCAACACCTTTGGACTTGAATAGAGATGGTGATCAGAGGGACCAATTCCAGATTAAAATCCATTTGTTTGAATGCAGCACCACAAGAGTGCATGTTGGTATAATGGTCAGGCATTCTCATATTTTGGTCCATAGAGTGTATAACAGAAACATGGTACTTGCTAATTAATTCAATAAGCAAAATTACTGGATTAACAGAAAAAACTAGAGCCTCACTTTAAATTTAAGGATGAAAAACGACACATCAGTGACTTTGCTACATCTGACTGAAGATGATCCCGGAGTTTACAAAGATCTATCAGATCAGACAGCAAAGGTCCAGAGAGCTGGAGACTTAATGCCTTAATGCCCTTAATGGCTTAATGCCACTTAATCTCCTCTGGACCTAATGGCACACTCTCAGACGGCCAGACACATTACACACTGTGAGGAGCCTGTGGGAACTGTAGCATGGACCTGTTTTACTAACACACTCACGCATCCCTAATTAAGTCTCTCTGCCAACCTCATCACCAACCTGTCAACAGAATCGGCCAATCAGAAAATCACTTGGAGCTTAGCATATCGTTGATGTCATATCAAAACCAGAGCCAATATGGAAGGAGTGTAGGTATTCTCAGTGGTAAATTATGAATTTTCAATCTCTCAGTACTTCAATACCAGCTATAAATGTTAGCTATACTTCGACAGAACAAAAGGAATAATACCTCCATGATAGGATCAGTTTCTGTAAGTTTTCCTATGGGATTTCTAATAGTATTTTAAGTCAGTGTTAGTACACATGACCATTTTAAGCCCAAATAGGAGTGCTTTTTATCAAAAGCCTTCATAGAAACTCAGGATCTGACCTGTTTCCAAAAGTTTTTCCGTAGTGAACTGGTTCATAGTAAGACATTAGCGCTCTAAAACATTTTCTGGAGGGCATTTCCAGAGTTTAACCCTTTAGATTCTAAAGCATTAACACTGGCACTGCCAGATTTTATTCAAAATAATCTTGGACCTTTTCCAGTATCCATGAAATATTCACACAATGGAAAGAGCCACTATTTTGTGAAAAATAATAATGAGATTTAATTACGGCATGATTACTTTGTCATGGAAATTACTTTGACCCCTTAAACCCAAGGCTCATTCAGCTATCAATCACATAACACATTCACCACTATGAATTATTTAGTATGAAACTAATAGTATATGTAAGTTACATAATAATGAGGAAATGAATTGTGGGCCCTTCCTTTTCAGATAACGATTCTTCGTGTGGTTAGAAGAGGAAATATAACGAATACTCTGAGATTTTTCAAGTGAAGCTTAGCAGCTGTGAGCGAAGATCTGTTAGATGTAACCACAGCTATGAATTGTGCACTAATCCAAAAGTGCAATAAATATTTTGGGGACTCTGCTTAGGATTCAGGAGGGAACCGGGTGAAGAGCAGGTCATTCAAAGCTTTGGCACATTTTTATGGCGTGGCATGATAATCCCTCATGGAGGAAAAAGTGCTTAAATGCAGTTTTGGGAGCATTTGAATTTTTACGCCAGTCAAGAGGAACAGGATGAGCCGCATGGTCCAAAAGGTGCGTGTGTGTGTGTGTGCGTGTGTGTATGTGTGTGTGTTTCCGGAACATCCAGTCTCTGAATATTGTAATAATGAGATTAGAGCTTCTCAGCATTCCTGGGTTTGTTTGTTTTGATTCACCATTTGATTTTTGTGGTAGGAGTCTAGTGGGTAAAACACTTTACTGTGAACCTGATAAGCACCCCCACACACACACACACACACACACACACTCTCTCTACCATTGTGTCCTTGAGCAAGACACTTAATCCTCCGTTGCTACAGGGGGGACTGTCCTTCCAACTATTGATTCTAAGTCGCTCTGGATAGGAGCATCAGCCGAACACCGCCTTTAGCTTTTATCATCCGTAGATTATGTACGTTTTTGTTTTGTTTTGTCTCAATACGTTTTCGCCATCACTAAGATGCGTGTTATATGTTTTAGTATTTTAATAATCACAATGATGATTGTTCCATCTGTCTTTGTACTGCTCCTTTCTTTATATTATGGTGTGTACTGTAAAAAAAACTTGATTGTTTTCTAAGTAGTCTTCACATGCATGAACCATCAAATACTGGCTCCCAGAATACTTCTATATTTAGAAATAAGACATAAAAAGTGTCAAATACAGCATGAGTTTTGTAAATAAAAGTAGAGTAATAGTCACGTGTGAACACACCACAGCACAGCACACAGTGTGAAATGATTTCTCTGCATTTAAGGTAAGATAAGATAATACAGGATATTCCTTTATTGTCATTGTACTGAAGCAGGATGCTATACATACAATTAAATTGTAACCCATTCACCAAGTGAAGCAAGTGGCTGCCACCAATGAGGGGTCCCCAGGGAGCAGGGTGTCAAAATGATGTCACTAGCAGGGATTCAAACCCACAACCCTCTGATTATAGGGTGAACTCCCTTACCACTAGTCCACCAACTACCCCATAAGCAATAAAGCCCTAGAGAAACTACTGCAATTAAATTACTGTTACACAAACATTACTGTTGTGTTGCATTAAATAAGATCAGATATATGAATTTATGGACTGAGGCTAAACATATTATAAAGGGATCTTAGCATATAAATAGGCTGAGTGATGTTTTCTAACAGTTTGCACCATTGCAAACCCTATTAAAAAGTGACTGCTCTGTTACTGGCTGGGTGCAATGTCTATTTAGCCTCCAAAGTAATGCATTTGAATAGTCTTTTAAAGGTGCATCGCCCATAAAGTGAAAAAGGAGGTTATTATGATGAACCACTGACTCTGATTTTCTAATAATAAATACTAATGGGCCCCATTTAATGCCAGCGAAGAGCTTATCTTTGCGAGCTGTCATGGTTGCCATTGTTTTTGCTCAGGAGAGCTCATGCAACAGAAAATGGAATGGTGAAACATGTCTCAAAAGGTTGAATAATAATGAGGAATTGCCTTATGCTTGACTTTGAGTGTCAGAATGATGGTTTAAGTCGCATTTTAAGTCGTGTTTTCCTCACGAATGAGAAAATGAGAAAAGTAAATATCTGGACATGATGTTTCTAGAAACAGTGGTTGATGGGGCCTTCCATGCAAAAAGGGAATCAGTCCTAAATCTGGATATTCAGTCACGCAGCAGTTCACAGCAAGTGCCTCACATAACTTGTTGTATTGTTTTCACGATCAACAAGTCGATAATATAGTATATATGAGTGTGACTGTGAATGTTTCCACCTACTACTCTACTACATCCAGTCTCGAACACCCACCAATATGTTCAGAGTGATAAATGCACTGTTTGGGTTCAGCCCCATCCATGTGACCCGTGTCTCCAGATCCAAGAGAGACAAGAGGAAAGGAGTTTCTGGTCCTCACATCCCACACAGCAACAGATCCAAGAGGAAAAGAACAACTCTGAGGTTATTATCTTTACCCCCTTCACCTTGCATTTTCTAAATGAAAAAGTCAGAAGTATTTGAGCCTGGAGCGGCCACACACACTCTTCTGGTCTATTGGTTTCAGTTCAACGCACCTGTGGCAAGGAGGCGTCTTCTGCACTGACCTGGGTTGTAAACAAATAACTAGATACACTTACTGCTTTTCGTCCAAAAGCTCCTTAGTTTATGTGCAAATGTGCCTCTACATGTAACATGTTTAAATTGATTATAATGCATCAGTAATAAAATGATAAGAATGTGTTTTATGAAATAATAAAAACGATGAAATTATATTAAAATACATCAAAGACCCTGCATTTCTGGCCACTCAATACACAGTCATGTATTTCTAAAACCTCTTTCAAAAAGGATGGTCAGAATGCCATCATGATGAAAGCTGAGGTTACGATGCTCTAAAAAAGAAGAAGAAAAATGATTGTTAATTTATCCTCTTACTGGTAGTCTGTGATTTACATCATTTACAACAACGAAATATTACACTCATAAAAATAAAGGTTTCAAAAAAGGTTCTGTGGCACGATTTTCTTTTTCAAAGCCACAACTTCCAACTTTTCAGTGGATTGTTCTTTAAAATATCATCTTTATAAATGAGTGGTGATGCAATATAACGTAAATGCTTAGTAGGAATTATAGCTGGAGAAACTGTCGTATTCACAGTCAGTGATGTTTCTATGATTTGGCTGAGAATTACCAGGTAACAGAACCACAGAATGAATTCCATCTTCTGGAAATCAAAACATGACTGGTTGGTTGTGCTGCCCCTTCTTAATTATCCCATCTCTCCAGTTCCTGGAGGCCTACCCTTACTTGATTGTTTCCAGATCCAGTTTCAAGATCTGAACCAAAACAAACCAATGATACAAGTGTAGAACTACAACACTAACTGAGTTAAGTATTAAAACCACAGAAAACAACAACAGATTAATAGCAATTACTTAAACATGACAGGCATGCCCCCCCCCCTCCCCCTTTTGTGAAAGCCTAGAAAGTCCATCACTTGGTTCCATAGTGATTAGGGAGTTGCCCTTGCAATCAGACATTGATGGGTTTGAATCCCAGGACTGCTAGTGTCATCATTGAGGTTCCCCTGAGAAAGGTACCGTGACCACACACACCACCCCTTGTTGGTGAATGGGTTAAACACAGAGAAAGAAGTTCCCACTGTGGTGTGGGGTGTTCAATCATGACTTAAGGATTCTCTATGCTCTTGGAATATTAAAACCATTTTACTTCATGTATAGATCTCAGAAATCAAGTCCCACACTTTTCAGAACAACAGAACATTCTGCCTGGAATTTTAAACGTTGCCTGGCACCAATTAGTAGACCTTAAAAGAGATTCATTTTGTCGGAACTGTGTTTCCAGCTACCAGCTACCAGCTAATCTCCACACATGTAGCTTAAAACATGTGGGAGTGCGTCTTCACTGTCTGGGAAAGAGCCAGAACATGATGGAAAATGGATCTAATGGACCAAATGGAGAACATGAGTCACATTTTTACTGAAATCGAATAATATTTTGGATTCTCATGCTCCATTAATGCAGGTAAAAATACTATACGCTGGTCACATGGACCCTGGAGCCCTGGGTTCTTTAAGCCAGGCTTTCAGCATCATCCACAAAGCACTAAGATGCTGTCCAATGGGCCACTCGAAGCATTGTCTTTTCAATCTGGACCTCTGGGACCAGATCCTCGTCATTGAAATCTCCATCCAGGACCAATGTTTTGGCCAGAAGCACCGACGAGATGCTTTGCTTGTTGTCAAGGTAACGCTTCTGGCACCTTTTGGGGAAAATCACTGTGAAATATGTTCAGGAGGACTTCATTTCTGTACCTCCGTAGCTTTTATTCCTTTCAGGAGTCCTGCGACTGGTTTCAGGGATATTTTTCCCTGCCTCCTCCAAACACCTCCAAAGATCAGTCTTAGTAGTTATTGGCATTTTCTGCTTCTCACCGTCCCAAATTACCCAAATTACACTCCTCAGTCCACTGAAAAACCTTTCTCCACGTCTCAGATGTCCGATGCGGTGCCGATCTTAAAGAAGAATGGAGTTTTCTCCTCTCTCTCAAAGATGAAAGCTTTAAGTGCTGTTTGTCTGAGGGGACAGTTTTGAGGGAGGGGTGAGGGGGTTCAAGCAAGAGTTTTTTTTTTCATCGTTTTTTGAAGTGTTTTTGTTCATGCAAACCTCTTTTAGTAATTTTACAGGAGCAATAATAAATTGCGTTTGTGGGGAGCCTCTTGTGTGAAGAGGGTCTCTTTGAGAGGGAACATAACAAGTACAAGGTTTGGGAATGACCTATGCTGCACTCAAAAAAATGATTCATGGCATAGTTTATATTTAGGTATTTGCATCTATTTGAGTGAATTTATAGAATTACATGTTCAGAATTTATTTATTCCAATTCCTTAGAACCAGCATACATCTTTTCATTGTGAAAACAATTAAATTGAATCAGTTAAAACTGAGCTTTGGTTCATTAAGTTAAAATGTATGAGATTGTTTACATCAGGTTTATTTAAAGAGAGATAAATCTGCCGTTGTTTATTCAGATCACATCGGGTTTATTGGTATTATTACATAAATCTCATTCCTAATTGTTTCATTTTACATGTGAGTGACAAATATGCAGCACATAAAGTTTATTGGCCTGTTTCTGTTAAATAGAAGTAATTAAAATGAATGGAAATTTTATATGCAATTGAAAGACAGAAATCCTTGGAAACGAGACAAATATTTCTGTGAGTGTGTTAATTCTGGTGGAATTTAAGATTGGAAAGACAGAAGATTTGGCACACTGGCATTTACTAGCTAAAGGAAGCCCGGCATTAAACGTTTTATAATTATATATTATGTTTACTATACTAAATTCTATACACCACTAAATTAATGTGGATTCCACACAACTAACACAGCTATTGGCTCAATTTTCTGACAGTGTGCTACACAAATGAACATCTTTACTGCTACAGACCTGCATTTTAGACAACACCTGGGCTGGACAGGGTCATTAAATTGATTTTAGATCAGCCTTTCGAGTCTTGAGAGATTTTTTGAAAACAGACCCTGATACCTAAAAAGGCTGCCGCGTATCTGGCCTCATGCTAACAATTAATTCCATTTATTTCTTTGTAAATGATTTGCATGACTTTTATCGCCAGATTTGCTCCTCCAGCACTAAACCAAAGAAGCAAAATCGGGGCACCAAACTGGCCAGCAGGGTGGAAAATTGCGTGCATTTGCCTTTTCACTGAACTATTTCTCTAAAGTTTAAACGGATACAGAGCAGGCATAAGTGGCTGCGCAGGTTTACCACTCTGGTTACCCGAAAAAAAACCTCAGGCTTTCAGTTTGGTCTGGCTCCCCCGAACACACAATCCAAAACCTGGGAGCACAGAATGGCTGCTGTCAGAAAATTGGCTTTAATAAAAGAGCCGGCCGCCTCTTTTATAAGCGTCTAAATAAAGCAGGCAGAATTACAATGGCAGCGGTGCTGCTGCAGACCACGCCGCCCCATAAACCATTTCAGCTCGGCTCACTCCTGCCTCGCTAATGAAAACGTGCTCCAAAAGTTCTGGACAGGGCCTGAACTTTTTCCGTCTGCTTTTAATAGATAATGTTGCTGCTGCTGCTGGTGGTGGTGTTTTTACAGCATCATGCTGACAACCAGATTTTGGCAATGGTAACTGTGGCTCTGCTGGGGTTTGGTCTCAGAAGCAAGCAAAACAACAAACAAAAACAATGATGGACAGCATGATGGTGAGCCCTCAAAGTGGCAATGGGTAGTTTATGCCAGCAAATCTCCCTGGGAACAGAAATCGGAAACATGTAGACTGTAATAGTTTGAACTAACATATGCCAACATAACTCTACCTACAGTCCACTCAAGAGTCAGTCAAGCAGAAGCAGTACCATAGCAAAGCCAGTTTGGATTCCCTTTACACCTCTCAGGGAATATTATGAAGAAAATCTACATAATTAGTAAGTTCAATATCATATTTAAAAAAAAAAAATTATATATATTTTTCAGTGGATTTCCATTGCTTAATGATACAAAGGTGTGCACAAATCATATTATACTGCATAGTGCACTGCAACAGTGTTTAATGAAGAATTAGAGAGTGTCAGAGAGAACAAGGAAGAGAGAGAGAGAGAGAGAGAGAGAGAGAGAGAGAGAAAGAGAGAGAGAAAGAGAGAGAGAGAGAGAGAGAGAGAGA
>JBBMFX010083408.1:0-10180 GCA_037832545.1 Rhabdalestes septentrionalis
TTTTATGCAATTTGGGGGCTTTATTGGGTTTTTGGTTTTAGTGTTTTTTTCTATTTTGTCTAATTTGCATTAATAAAATTTTCTTAAAATTATATATTTTGTCCTGCTTCTTCCAAAACGAACCAACCAGGGGTAGGAATTCGGTTTGTTTTTGGGTCCCAGTGCCCTTGTAGTCCACTGGGTGGCATAGTCGGGTCTACATTACGGTGGGGGGATAATTTGCCTGTTGCTGTTTTGGGAAATAAAAGATATTTTAGGAGATGGGGTAAATAACCGATGTGTTTAAATTGTGTGTGTTTTTAGCTGATGTACATAGTTAAATAAGCTCTTATTGTTGTTCACACTCATGCAGGTTGGTAGCCACTAGAAGTGGGTGGATGGTGGTGAGTTAAATGTGGTTGTTGAGGCATTTTACCAGTTCATGGCAGTAGAGCTGCTGGATGGTCCGCATTTGAAGGTCTTAAAGTTGTTTGGCTGATGTTAGCCAAAATAAAAGACTTTGCTTAGCTGAACCGTGTCATCTCATTCCTGTCTCTCACGCTCACTTCGGTATATTTTTTGTGATAAAACATCATATATTACAAATTATTTATTCAAGTAAATAATTTGTTATCTATTTAATTAATAATTTATGTTTGTTTATCTATTTGGAATGATGATATGATTTCAACAAGTCAATGACACTCTTGATTGGCTGTGAAAACATTTGGCGCGAATCAGAGATATTCAACGGCTCTGTGGACCTGTAATATTATGTCAAAAATTAGTTTAAAATGTACATAGAAAAGAGGGTTTGGGGGTCCCCAAATACAAATATTTTTTTAAGTATTTGTCCGAATACAGTATTCATAAAAAACATGTTATTTGTGCCTTTTCCGAATGCCGTATTCGGGTTTGGCTCCGCCCCTAGAGGATACTTATCACTACAATCTGGGAAAATCCCACAAGGCCTTTTTTACTAGTCAGAATTACTTAGACACCATTCTATCATAGCTAAATATTTAGGCATAACCATTTCTTCTGTTTCCAACACAGAACTGACTGTTTACTTGCTGCTTGTTACATCCCACCCATTGACAGATGCCGTTGCAATGAATTAACTGATGTTATTCACTTCACTGCTCAGTTGTTTTAATGTTAAGGCTAATAAGTGTTTTGTTACCCAGCCACCTTTCCCTTTGCAAACATAGAAACAAGTTTATTGTTGCTTTTCAAGAGAAAAGCTCATCTCTATTGTATGAATTGCCTTTATTTGAATCTGAAAACATCAGCATCCCTTCGCATTGTGTCAAAAATAAATGTTACCAATTGAAATATTATAACCATTTATAATCTTCTTAACCTATATTATAAATAAACAATGTCCTGCCTTCTCCTGAAATTGTGCTATTTTGAGAATATAAGGTTTTTTCTTCAGTGTTACATACAGGTTACAAATTTTAATAGCCTCTTGAATCAGAAATGTTTTGTCATTCAGTGACATTTAACTGATTACAGCAAAATAGTCATGAATGCTGTTTAAGGGCTTATCTCACTGCTTGATTCGTTGTTTAATAAATGAACGCTCTGTATCTTAATCTGCAGTGAATAAGGTCATTTAGCAGCAATGACCCCAAAGCAATTTAAAGATTCTGGGAGCTTCTTTATGTGTGGATTGGATCACAGCACTGGCGTCCTGAGGTTTTAAAATATTTTTTCTGTATTTTTCCTCTCTCTCTTCTCTAATCCGTGTCCCTGAGCGCTGGTGCAGTGGGCATGGCGGAGGATGGAATATGGGTCTGGACTGCACTCTGGGGACTCAACAGCTTAGATGAAACCACAGGGGGTTCCACCAAGGGCAAACTGCCCCCAAACTCTCTCTGAGTGGCTCAATACCAAGCACGAAGAGGCTGTAAAATACACGTGCATCCAAAACGTCCATTTATACACACATACAAAATACTGGGAATAGAATGTGATAAGTGATGTTACAAAGAAGCCAAAGATCATCAAGCCCAGTGTCAGGCATCGACCACAGGGGTCTAAGGTGTGGAGAATTGGAACAGCTTTTTCTGGAGTGATGCAGCTTCACACAATATCTTTTGAACAAGCTTAACTGGTGTTTGCTATCCAAGATCAGTAACTAATGCTCTTGTGGCTGAATGCAATTAAAATCTACATTCAACATCTAGTGTACAGCAAAATATATATATAGCCTTACCTGCAGTTCTGCTGGGGTCAGTGTGCACGAGCATGTTTGACATGTGGTCCTATTGTTTGGACAGCCTTTCTCCAGGTGTGTGGCCAGAGTCTTTCTCAGCACCATTAGACCACAGCCAACATTACAGGGGATCAGGGCATATTCACATTGACTCTGGTGGTCCTGGAAAAGTTTTAAATATTTTGAATATTATTGCATTTTTAGGTAACTCTACCCAACACATACATTCATATTTTATACTAAACGTATGTGTGGCCTAACAGTCTGGATATTTTTTCTATTTCTGGACATTCAATAATGCATTCATGGGCATTATATTATAAGTAGTAGTAGCAGTAGAATTTGTGGTAGAAGTTTTAGTAGGAGTAGTAGTGGTAGTATTGGTGGTAGTAGTAGTAGTAGTAGTAGTAGTGGTAATAGTGGGTGTAGTGGTAGTTGTAGTAGTTGCAGTAGTAGTAGTGGTTGTAGTGGTAGTAGTAATAGTAGTATTAGTGGTGGTAGTAATAGTAGCAGCAGTAGTAGTAGTAGTAGTAGTAGTAGTAGTAGTAGTAGTAGTAGTAGTAGTAATACAGGGTGCAGCAGAAATAACTTTCAAAATATCACTACAGGGTCCCTAAAGCAGGTAGATGGGTGCGGTCTGTTCGAGGCTATGTATTGGAGACTTTTTTTTAAAATTGTGAATCTGTCGCTGCTACGCAGAGGGCGTTTTGCACACCGTTTGGTTTATGTCCTAATTAAAGTGTTCCATGCCAGAAAAGATTTTGCAGTGGGTTTAAGTCCCTGTGAGTTTTTTCTGTGGGGGGTCCCTCAAGGCTGTGGTTTTCAAACATCGCCCTTGGACCAACTGAAGGAGGCTATTTAAAAAAAACAGAAGGAATTTCACCCGACATGCTACTGAGAGTAATGGAAAACTTGCAAGAATGGCTCCAAATGCGTATCAGCCATCAAAGCCACTATTTGGACAATATCATTAAAAAAAATTAATGTAAAAAACGTTTTTTATATCTACATTTGTGAAACCTCATAGCATTTATTTTCAAATCCACTTTGAAACGTGGTAGTTAATTCTGCCACACACTGTAGTTGTGGTAGAAGTGAAAATAGTAATAGTAGTAGTAGCAGTAGTAGTAGTAGTGGTAGGAGTAATAGCAGTGGCAGATGTGGTAGCAGTAATAGTAGTAGCAGTAGTAGTAATAGTAGAGGTAGTAGCAGTAATGGTTGTAGTAATAGTAGAAGTAGTATTAGCGGTGGTAGTAGTTGTAGCAGTTGTTTAATACCTAAATGTAACTAAATTCCTTTCAGCAAGAGTATACACCCATGATTTGCTAATAGCAATTGTGTTATATTTAAAAAAATGAATGTCATAATCCTTCTCTGGAAATAAATAACACTTAGATTTTCAAAGAGAACAGAACCATTTAGAACAAAACATGTTTCTCAAAGGATTCTCAGCTTTCTTGCACACAACACCAATGTAAAAAACAGAAGAACTTTATGAGTCAGGAATGTCGAAAATGAAGAAAGCTATAAACTATAAACACTGAGGAGCTACGAATTCAGCTGGAAATGCCAGGCCACACTGGGGACTGTAATGTAGGGCCTAATGCTTTTATTGGACCCCTTATATTGTTACTGACTCATGTGTACCCAGACCTAGGTAGAGGCATTGCAATAGTGAGTAAACAAACAAATTGCATTGTCTTTTTTATTTACTGAATGTAGTTTCCATCTGAAAGAGCATTCATTTTTTTGAAAGAAGCCCATTTACAACAATGAACACTGACTCTTTAAAAGAGTATCAACCACAGGATAAGCATGGTGATAAGCACCAGAGATGGAATACTTCTCAGAAATCAGTATTTTTATTCAGCTGTTTGAATGAGGCTAACATTGTTTGTTGGATTGTGTAATGACGGCACAAATTAAAGTCGCAGTCCTGCAGCCTCTTGACGATGTAATTTAGTGCACCAGAGCAGGAAAACTGCATGGCAAAAGGTGAGCCTCAACAGCCCCCAATGGCCCATTACACAACGTCAGAAACATCACAGTGAACACAAACATCTTTACCAGGCTGCCAATAAATCTGCTTTTAGAAACAACCTTCTAGCGAAACACCACTTCCATCCACATATGACAGATGTACACACCATAATCGGATCCACAGGGTCAAACACTCATGAGAAGAAGTGCTCATGTGTGTTATTAACAGCCATGTCAGCCCACAAGTTGTTCCATCAGAAATGAGAAAAACAGGAAACAGTTTGACATTGAAATTAGCAGAAAGATGAACAACTACCTACACGTTCAGCCACTCGCAAGTATTACATAACAGCCCTCAATTATTTAGACTGACCATGATCATTTGTCATGGCCATAGATTTAACAGTGACGCTCTGTCACAACAGCCTGTCACCTTGGTGCGTGTTGAAGAGTTGGGCTGTGCGAAATAAATATAATGATGTTGTCTCATGTTTTCATACCTTTCTGAGAAAACCTGCAAGCTTCGCTTGACTGCCGGCACCATTCTGTGCAGTGTTTGTATCGGTTATATAGTGGTGCAGCGTAGTAATAGATCAGCCCTCCACACAGCAGACTGGGATTCGAGTCACCCAACCAATAAGAGTCCTTTGGCAGGAATCCTAATGCTGCATTAGTCTACATATTTAACATGACTCTCATAAGCCATTCTTCAATTGTCTGACTGATGTGTAAGTAACTTTGTTCAGTATCACATAATGCTGTAAATAATCTATAGAGGAAGCAAGTCTGCTCACCAGTCAATCTGCACACTGTGTGTTAGTATTCTATATGTACAAACAAGCCAAGTTCATTTATATTTGATGTTAAATCAAGCCAAGACACAACAGTACTTTTCACAAGACCTGAACCATTCTGGCTGATGTTATTAAACTGATGCTGTGGTCTGAGGACTTTCTATCATATCAAACTACCATTTCATAGTCGACCTTCTGTTCTGTATCTGCCTGCTGCAGCACCCGCCCGACCCGAGCCTGTTCCTCTTGTCAATTCATCCTCTGTTCAAAAGGTTCTTCACAATGAAAGGTACAGTTATGGTTATATGTATGATATCAGTGCGCTGCTGTGGTTTGCATGAATGAAATAATCATTTGACAAAGCTTTTAAACCATTGGTAAATTAGTTTTAATGTAAGCGATCCGTGTTTCCATAGTAACTTCAGGAATCATCACCGGACACGGGTCTTGCAATATGTTGCGGGTAAAAAATCAGTCCTTAAGAAAAATTGTTCTTCCAATCTGGCATGAAAGAATGTTAGGATAGAAGGCAATATGTGTACTGAATCCCAGCATAACCTTGCTGTGTTTGGAAATCATAAATTTCACCCTTTTGTCCAGGAGGGTGTTTCATGCCCCATGACTGAGACCATTCTGCAGGACATTAGAAGGGATGTGCAAGCAGTACATAAAATGTTGTGTGTGATTCAAACTGCCAATTTTAATGCTTACATTTTGTGTCATGTCACAGCATGTTATAGTTGTTATACAACAGATGTTACTGTATTTTGCTGGCAATAAAATATTAATTAGGACATCAGTTATGTTCTGATTTAATGTGCACAAACTGCAGGGCTCAGTGGAGGGAATGAACATGGACATATTATATCCTACTGTATTTTGTTGTTCTATAAAACATGGTGTCCACAATTATAGGATTTAAATATGAAATTACATTCTTTCTGCAATAGTGAGCAAAAACCCTTTAAAACATTTTCAGCCGGACGGCAGCTAAGTGCAGCTCTGCGGTTTTTAGTTTGGCTGTTATAGAAGGAAAGGTACCTCAAAGTCCTTCAGGGTGCTCCTCCAGGGGCAGCCTTGGTTAACGCAGTGCACCCTCAGCTCCTGGATCTCTTTATTGATGGCCGCATCGTTGAAGAACTGCATTGACAAAGAGGGGAGTTTATGAAAAATTTCCTGCTGTAGCCTGTGAGTCATGACATTATTGATGTAATCAAATCTGGCTTCATGGCAAATGAACACTACACTGCTACACCAAAGGTCAGATTTGTATTTTGGGGCAGCACTGCAGTCGATGAACTAAACAGTTTCTCCACCTGCACACACACACACACACACACACACACACACACACACAGAGCTTCCTTTAACTGGAATGTGAGTCATTCATTCCTGTTATGCACTGTACACTGAAAAAAATACATTTTTCAAATTTCCTCGATTTTTACATAAGTAAAATTAGTTATCGACACAATTTTTGTCCATACTAGATACACTGAGAGACAGATTTATGTTGATATAATAAATTCTATGCATGTGAACATGAGGTACACATTTGCCTCAATGCATCTCAATCAAAGCCAGTCTAAGAGAAGAAAATAGATCTAATTAATATAATTAGATTTTTGTAGTACTGAGGTCCAGTATTAGCTTATTCCTCTTTGAAAACCATCTTTAACTCTCCAGGGGTATTTGGTTATCCTAGTAGGATTCCATTTTCAAGTGGATTTAAGTTAGATATGCTTGTATATGTAAAATCGTTTACCTTACTTTGGCTATTTTTAGATCTATGTTTGAGACTATTGTCATATTGAGACCTTTTTTAGCTAACCAGATTAAAATCTACTTAAATTAGATTTTAAAACACAAGTTTCCTTCAATTACTTATCACCGCGTGCTGTTTGCAGATAGGGAGCCCCACACCTTGATGCTCCCACCTCTATACTTTAACATGGGCTGGGTTTCTGGTCCTTCGTTCTCCAAACATGATAAAATGATTTATATTTGTCTCATGGGCTGTGGGAAAGTAGACAACAGTGGTGCAGTTTGTTACACATTTTCCTGGGTGTAACTGTTGCTTCAGCTGATTTGAGACTTCCTGTAGGTCTCCTGGCTTCTTTCTCACATGCTTTATCTATCATTAGTCTCACAGCATCTAGAGAAACATACATGTTAGATGTTTAATCAATTAGTTATGCTTCCATTAGCTTACATACTAAAGAGCTGTGCTCACATAATCTTACTAAAGGTTCTTTCTAGAACTGTGTGACACGTTGTATTCAAGTGTTGTTGAATAACGCTGTCCCTGAGATACGTGAGGCAGCTCCTTCACCTTCGCCATGATTGCTACTTGCTTCGTGAAGTCTTTCCAACCAATGGCAAGCTTTTTCATAATAATAAAATGTGCAGTTTGAACAGGGACGCTTTTATTTTTGCAGCATAAATATATAGAATTTGATACATTTCAGGTAACCTTTACATAGTGTCTGAACATGAATTTCATTTAAATCTTTGCTTACATACTTCAAAGAACACATTAAAAAGATATTATGAGTGTAAATCTGAAAGATGAAAAACAAACACAACATTGTCTGAATGCTTGTATCTTGTTACAATGATATACTTTTATTCACCATTTTTAATGGCCATTCTATATTTTAATAGCTGTATTTTAATGGTCATTCTAATGAATGTAAAATAAACAAATCTGAATGGCATCTGAAAGAAAGGGCAGCTAAATGGCCTTGTATTTCGGGCGTTTTCCTTGCAACCAGAAGGTTGTGGGTTTGAATGTGACCCCTGATGTACCCTCACATTGTGCTGTGATGTGTTCACGTATGACTATAAGGGTTAATTAATTAAATTTACACCCTCTCATCAAGGCACTACACTCTCACCACTACTTTTACCTTCACTGTCTAAGCAGCTTCAAAAAATATATCTGCCTTCAATCTGACAGCCCAGTAATTAACAACAAAACAGCTATAACACTGTGATAGTTTTTTTATTCTGTTCTATTTATTCTTCATTATTTTCTTTTGTTATACAAGCTCATTTCTGGTTCATTTTGCAAACAATAAAAGGAAGGATCATACACCACTTACAGCTATTGCTTGTCCCAATACTCCAGGCCTCCAGCAATAATAAGAGGGACCAATCCATTAATGAGCTCTCATTATTACTGCTATATCAATGTTTTAACTGTGCTTCTCTGAGAGTTGCTTATTTTTGATAAACATGTATTCACACCCACTGGATGAAATCAGCTAGCACACAGTGGAACATGAACATGAGTATTTTTGAGATGGGGTTTGAGACCCATATTGTTTTAACATCAAAGCAAGTGGAAAATGTCGGAAATGTGGACTCCAACCCGTTTTACATTAAATATAAATGTAAGCCAGAATGTAAATATAAATGTAAGCCAGAATGTAAATATAAATGTAAGCCAGAATGTAAATATAAATGTAAACCAGAATGTAAATATAAATGTAAACCAGAATGTAAATATAAATGTAAGCCAGAATGTAAATATAAATGTAAACCAGAATGTAAATATAAATGTAAGCCAGAATGTAAATATAATTGTAAGCCTTTCAAAGGTGAATTCTCCTTGACATTACAAATTAGTTCAACAAAGACCATGCTTAAACTGTCATATGTCCAGTAAACCAGGCCAGTAAACATGCCCTTTACGAACTACTCTCCGTTTTACACACAGAATTTCCCTCACAACTCACTCTAGTTATTAATGTGTGTGTGTGTGTGTGTGTGTGGCGGGGGGAGTGAGTGTGTGCGTACATGAATGGTGTTTACATGGCTGTGATGTCATACATGTTACCACCGAAATACCCCTGGAGTGGGGAATTCTAAAGACCGTTTAGAGCGCAAAAGCACACTAAAGGTCATTTTCATGAGGTTATAAATCTTTCATTTCAGTTTTAATACTTGTGTGACTGGTAGATGCTTCTCAGTGTAAAATACACACAACTGACAGACATTTATTCCTGTTTTCTCTCTTCTTTATGAGAGGATTTACCAGGGATAGAACAGCTTTTAGGAAGACGAGCACTGAGTTGTATTAAAACAGTTACATACATGGTCCATAGTCAGCATGCTGAAGTTGCCCTCACTGCTTGGGTCGTCCTTACACTTTGTACACACAAGGTCCTTGTTGTTTCTGTTTAAAAGGACAAAATGTGAACATCAATACTAAATCAGATTATGAAATAAATCATGAAAAATAAACGTTAACTATATGCATGTGTGTAATCAAATAAAAAACAAACATCAAAAGTAATGCTGCTGACTGATGGAATATTTAGACTTTTTATTGATCCTACTTTGAAGTGAAAATATTTTCAAGTAGTGAAGATGATTTTGTAATTACTTATATTTGGTGCCATTATCCAGAGTGACTTTATTAGAGGGATATTAGTGGTCACCAAGTTCGTACCACCTAAGCTACAACCATCACCATGTCTTGTTAATAGATAGATATAAATATAACATGAATAAATGAACAGACTGATGAATAAACAAATAAATAACAGGCCTGTTGTTACAATGGTTGAGTGCAGTTGCTGCTGTGTCGAAGCTAGGTTCATTGGATGAGTATGTATGTGTGTATGTGTGTACTGACCTGATGAGCCACAGCACGCAGGCCCTGCAGTATCTGTGTCCGCACTGAGTCTGGTGGGCCTCGTTCAGCAGGTTGTTACAGCTGCTGCAGAGGTAGTGCAGGGGGGGCAGCTCGTCACAGATGCTGAGAGGGAAGCCGCAGGGGAACTCATTCTCCCCGGGGCACGACGCCATGGACCCAGCCCTCCTTCATCCACACCGACCCGAGAGCAGCTGGGGCATTCAGTCAGTCAGTCGGAAAGAGAGCGACACTTATAAAGACGCGCAGAGGTGAATTTCAGACGTGTTTCCCCTCACACCCGGAAACACACCACACCGTGCACTCACACATGGGGGTGGATGGGGGGGAGGCACAATAACACACAGCCCACGACCAGCCCACCAGACTGGACAGTTAACAGCCGCACCTATCGCTCTCTCTCTCTCTCATTCACAGACTCTCTTTCTCCCTCTCTCAATCTCTCTTTCTCCCTCTCTTTCTCCCCCATTCACAGACTCTCTTTCTCCCTCTCTCAATCTCTCTTTCTCCCTCACTCATACAAACAGTCTTTCTCCCTCTCTTTTT
>JBBMFX010083417.1:0-23947 GCA_037832545.1 Rhabdalestes septentrionalis
AACTGCATGTTACAGAGGCTGCAAACAGAGATTGGAGTGAAAACAGGTGTGTGTATGTGTGTGTGTGTGTGTGTGTGACGACCACCTCGGTCTCGACCCGTAGGTCTCGATCTACATCCCCCGAGTATTAGTTTTCTTTCTTTTTCTTTGCGTCCCGTTTTCCCTTATGTCCCCATTCTTCTGTCCACCCAATCTAGTTCCCCTTGTTCCCTACCTAGTGTGTCTCTTCTGTTTGTATCGCGTCCCCCTGATTAGTTTCACCTGTCCCTTGTTTCCCTCCAGCTCACCTGTGTCTAGTTAGTGTTCCCCATAAATACCCCAGTCGATCCTGAATCCATTGTCTCAGTATTTGCTCACAAATCCTGTCTCTCTCATGAATCTTGTTTAACCCTCGTTTGTATTTATCTTTCAGACCCTTGTTCCTCACCCTTACCCGGAGTAGTCCTCATGTTGCCTCCTGTCAATCCTGTTCTACAGTTCTCTACACGGGTTAAGGTTATTGGAGGCTTGGTGGAGATACTTTACTTTTGTTTGTTCGTTTGAGGAGCACTGGTCTGGGTTATCCCCTTCTAGTCGGTGTTCGTGTACCCTGTTATGTTTCATGTGTGTATGTTTGTATTATAGTTACTTTCTGTCTTTGTTATTTCATTAAAAACGTATTTTATTCATTACCTGGCACGTCCTCCCCTTCCCTTCTCAGCTGCACTCGTGACAGGGTGTTTGTGTGTATTTGTACAACACAAATTTACCTCGAAAACCTATACAATGCTGCTGTCAATTAAAAAAAAATCACCATTTTTATCATTTTTTTCATGGAAATCACACAACCTTCTGAAATTCAATACCTTCTATCTTTTAAGGATGCTGCCTTTACACTTATAGGAGGTCATTTCTTTCTTTTAAAATGCATGGTGAGGTTTGAACCAGGACAAGCTGAGAGGGTCCCTCAGCCCCCCCCAACCCCCACCCACATACCTCCATTGAAACCCATCTTAATATTTAACCTCTTGATATCTGTGTTCTATGAAATGTCTTCTGAATTCTGATTATATCATAGTGCACCAGTGGGTTGTGAAGAATACACAATAATATCATGATCTGAAAAACTCAGTTGGTTCATTGGCTAACCCTATTATTATTTTTTATTACATTTGACTTCATTGTAATGAAATCATGGTCATTTGGAGTATTGATTCATGCATTACGAAGTGTTCACACCATAAATATAAATAGCACACAATAAAAAGCAGCTTTTTGAAAAGGTAAAGGGAAGATTCTGATTAAGAAGCTTTTATAGCATTGATTAAATTAATGTCACAGTAGTTACCAAAAAATCTGATAGTTACTGCTCAGTCTGGTGAGGGAATAGATAACCAGCCAGCAGTTTTGTTATTCTTTTACTTATTCATTTAAGCACTGAGCACTGAGAGCCTGCTGGTGGAGATATTGAAGGGAAGAGGAAACAGATTGCACTGCAACAGTTTTTATCCCTAGACTTGGCTCTGTTAAATTGGTTTAGTTGAGAGGCAAAAGCTTAGTGCAGAGCTGAAGAACCAGAAGCAGCTAGTCCTCCCTGTATGTGGGTGTGTGTAATTTATGCCTTCATGAGGTTTGTGGTGTCACGGGGAAGCAATCCATCAACATGGATCAATAATGTATGAGTTTTATTAGCTACACACCTGCATTGTGACTAATTAAAAATAAAATATGGCTAAGCCCTATTGACAGCCCTACTGATCCTCTGCAGACAAACCTACATATAAACTACTGGCTTTCTTGCAATATTTGACAACCTATCTACTTGTTTACTATATGATGCTAAGAAATAAACGAATAAATATAAGACTGATCATTTATTTCATTTTATCTTTCTCCTTGTATCATCATCAGTGGGGTAAAATCACTCAAATCTATTCATGCTAATGACTGAATCCAATTCTAATTAAATCTCCAAGTATATCTTTATTGCTCTCGCCAGTGAATGTAGAATTCAAAAAATGTCTGTAGCAATCTCTCGTTTTCAATTACATTATGCAAATATGTGTAATAGGATTCCATCTTTGTGCATAATGAGCTGCGTGACACAATCTGGACTAATCTGCTTCGTGCTGAGTGTCACCTGCATTCGGCAATCCAGTGATGATCACATCCATCATGGGTTTTCAACTGATAATTCTGCACATGGTGTGATGTCGTCTGCTAACTAAAGCAGGGTGCCAAAATCCCCAAGTGACAACTATAAACATGAACACGTTGAAGGAAAGAATGAATGAATGAATGTATTAATTAATCAATCAATCAATCAATCAATCTTTCACTCCCTCCAGGAAATACACAACACCTTGGTTCTATAGTTACAGGTGGATTAATTATTTTGAAAACTTTCACCATTTAAACCACCTTGACAATCCACTTCCCTCAACAAAAAAAGTTTACTTATTTATTTTACTTAAATTCGCTTTCCTTATTTCTACCTCAATATCCACCATCAAACTGTTCACAACAAACAGAAGAGAACTTAACATACACATAAGTAATACTAAACATCAGTAAACTTAAACATACCTGACTGGCTGCATACCACCGAGAGGGAATGAGTCTGCTTTAATGAAAATATCAGTATTCTTTAAATGATAAAAAATTTCACTTTTTCATGTAAAGTATTTCTTTTTAGTCATCGTGACTTCAATGTGATTTCTTGCCCAAAAAAGAGACATGCAACCGAAATAGATTCTGAGTGCAACATTGAAATAGGGTTCCTTAATATTCTTGCAACAAAAATAAACCAAATTAATATTATGTAATTAATGTGAACAACGCAACCAAATCACTGAAACACAATCAGATAAATCATACTTGTGACAGTTACACAATCAACCAATCATTCAGTAGTCTTCTACTCGATTTCCCCGACACAATTAGTTACTCACAGCCCAGAGTGAGCTGAAATATTTGTTGTGACATTTGAAAAGTCTGGGTGCTTGAATTTGACCTTTACATCAGCGTGACAATGTGTTCAGCACAGCTTAATTAAGTCTGCAGGAACGTGGGTTAAAAGTTTTCATAATTACAGTCACCAGGTCGCTAAAATATGTTCATTTCAAGCACAAAAGTGAGTCCAAACTCTGTATTTCGTTTGAAATTGTGGCTGCCCTAAGTACTGATTGCCTTAAATGTTCAAGCACTTGTTCAAGTTGTCTGTATTATTTTTCCAAGGTGACAGTTGGTCATTCGGAGGGTAATTACATGGCCAGGGGAAAATATCTACAGGGTGATCATGTGCAGTCATCAACTTATTAAAACTACCTTCATTGTTGGTTCATCTTTGTTCACCATTTACACCAGTTGCTGTGATTTAAGATATCGTCTAGCCATTAAAAAGTGCGTAATTGAATTCATTAGACATAATTACGAATGGCACAGACTTGCCTATATAAGCTCTCAGTGTTGGTGAGGTGTGCCATGCATTGTGCAATGAGTTGTGGAGAATTATCAGCAGAGCTGTGTGACACTGATCTGGGGAAAGAGACAAAATAAATCTGCCACAACAGAGGTTCCCATGGACACAGTAGCCTCTATCATTCTCAAATGGAAGAGGTTTGGAACCAACACCAGCCTTCCCAGACCTGGCTGCAAACACAAACTGAGTGATCAGAAACCAAGAAACCAGTGGTCACTCTAATTGAGCATGAGAGTTGGAAAAGACACAAAGAATAGATGAGCGGATGCAACCCCTAAGGAAAGAAGCCAAAACCTCAACCCCAGACATCAGTAAGATTTCTGTGTTCAATACCTCTAACGTAATCTCTGTGTCACCTCTAGCTGATCATTTCCACAGCCAACACGCTCATGGCAAACATCTTAGCCGACATCTACGAAGAATGAAGACCCCAAGAAAGCTACTGGGAGTGGCCTAGTGGCCTGAAATAAGCAAGGATGTCTGGGAGTACTGTAAGAACTGTACCACTTCTCAGACACATAAACCACATATAGCAAGCTGGCAGGGATACTACAGATAACCTCAGTCGTCAAATTTACCTTTATGTTGTGGTGGATCTGAAGGGGCTGTTTCCACATTCAGCCTTAATGAACACCTCTGGTGATGGTGTACTACGGTTGTACTATTAGTGGGCTGAGCTGTTCCCTCTTGGAAATCAAAGGCCTCTACCATTGCCAACATACTGACCAAAAATATTTTCACACGATGGGGTAACCCCGCTTACACTGGTTCCAAAAGGGGTCCTCAGTACCATCCGCTGCCAATAGAGAGTCGTACAGAAGCTTGCCACTGCTTATCACCCACAAACATATATGCTCCAAAATGGAAGGGTCCAGCCAAGGCAGTCTAAGCTTTAAATAGGGTTAAGTAGAATTCCTGAGGCATACAGGGTCTATTTCCATTTGTTTGGCAATTTGAAACCGTTTAGGGGCCATAGAGCAGTAGAGGATTAAGTTGTGGGTCTGTTTCCGGTCACTGTCACATAAGAAGCATGGGAAGCTAGGCTAGGCTACCAGCAGTGGTGGCTGCTAGTCTTTCAAACAGGGGAAGCTCCTTTAAGGCGTACATCATGACACTATTTGTACATAAATTCTGGCCTCTGTTCCTTTTTCAGAAAATGGTTTGTGACCCTGTCGTACTTCATCCACCTGGGAGCAGTCTTAACGGGAGTCTTTACACTTCCAGTCAGCCAGTTCACCTGGTCATATTAGGAGAGCTGAAAACAGCTGCTATTATTCTTGAATTTTGCACCAAGTCTTTGGCATTGAACTGCCCTGTTGTTTACTTTTGAGTCTCTTGTCGTGATGAAGATTATTAAATGGCTTTGCCAAAATAACTATTACAATAACAATAATGTCAACAATACTATGCACAGCTTGCTAGCTGGCTGGTTTCCCATTCCAAGAGATTATTTAATGATATGAAACAAGGAGCAAAGTCCAGAACGCTGTAACTATGTTTTTATTTAAAGAATTATATGTACAAATGTAAATGGTTTATATCACCAGCAAAAAACACGCTACATGCAACAGGTTGCCTCACGACTTCTCTCGCAGATCCGCTGGGACTGATGGTGAATCTCCCAACCAAAACATGCTGTTAATCAAAAAGGGTTTCCGCCCTTTAGACAGCTCCTCCAATCATCATGCTGCAGCCGCGGGTCCTGGCCCGCCCACTGCTCCATTCACTCCCAGAGAAGCTGAGCTTCCCTGTAAGAAATGATTTTTGTGAAGCTGAGCTACAGGAGTTTTAATTCGCAGTGCTGCACGGAAATGTGTGAAAAGAAAATCGAGTCAAACAATCTTCAATAAATACCTGATTCTGAACGAGCTGGTCATGAAGTGGAACTCAACCTTAAAGCAATATAAATATGACATATTTGAGCATTAATTTTTGACATATTGACCAGCCGCCACTGGCTACCAGCAGCCACAAGCTCCAAGCGTATCAGAAAACCTATGTGTGGAATGAGCATTTTTCACCCTGCATGTGAGTATAGTTATGTAATGATTATATCACTGATGATGCATGTTATGTATGAGTGTCAACGGGAGCTCCACCTGCTCTGTGGTGCAGGTGTTCTTCCTTTTTCTTGTCTTTTCAGTGGTCAGTGGAGTTGGGGTGCCATCCTGGAGCCTACCCTTCCTGGGCAGAACCAGAGGAGAGATTCGAGAGCAATATGGACTATGAATTAGTAAAGGAATTTGCTCTGAGACCACAATGAGCAAAATCCTCTGGTCTAGTGAAACAAAGTGGGAACTATTTGACCACAATTCCCAACTCCATGTGTGGAGGAAAGCAGACACTGAGCATTCACCAATCATGATTAGGGTCACGATTACCCAGAGGCACGAGACAGGGACCCACTACAGAACAAATACACACACAACATTTACTCACACCTGGCGTGAAACACAGTGATGATGGCATCATGCTGTGGAGAGGATTTGATGCAACAAGGACTAGGAGACTAATCAGGGTGGGGGAAAAGATGGATGCAGAAAACTAGACAGCAATCCTCACAAGAGCAAAAATATACGGAGGATTTCTCACAAGAGCAAATATAGGGAGGATTTCTAACCTAAATTTACTGCTGAAAATACACCAAACCCCTTAATTTGAATGAAGTTCCTGTTGATTTGTGAAACTGACTACTTAATTTTACCTTAAAATTGGATTGAATGTGTCAATGAATGCTGGGGTTGCCTCTAACTGGGGGTGCCTCTAACCGACTATGGGCAGGCAGTATTGGACAGGGGGTTGAGGCTTGCTGGGTGATCTTGGGCCAAATTTTCCAGAAAGCAGTTCCAGTCCATCCCTACATATGAGTGACTCTTTAGGGGTGGGGCAATGCCTTCTAATGTCCTTCCTTGGCGCTGGCACTGCAGGAAGCTCTATTATTTAAGGGGCAAATTTGAAGGCAAGGGGAAAATTCAGTAGTTTTATCCCTTAATAAACCTTAATCCGTGAATTTTTTCCATTTTTCCTAAGAAAACTAAGGTACTTTTGAGGGGTAAAATTAAGGCGTTTGATTTTGTAGTGTTAAATGGCTGACCTAGTATCTGCATTGAAACAAAATCAGCGATAGTGCGGGTGTTATAGTCTCTCTGTGAGAGACTAAAATTACTTTATTTAGTATTGGGTATATTGAATCATGACCATTTCTGGTATGAGGCAGGTGTCTAGCTAGGGTGAGAGGTTGATCAGAGGTTAGATACACTGGAGTGAAATTGAACCTTCTGCATGAAGGTTTCAATGTATAACCCAAACTCACAGAAATATTTGGCCCATTCACAAGGATGTATGTATTTCAATTGCATATACAATTTCCATCCATTTGAATTACTTAGATTTAACAGAAACAGTCCAATTAACTTTATGTGCTGCATATTTGTCAGTCACATGTAAATGAAACAATTAAACATGAGATTTATGTAATAATTCCAATAAACCCGATGTGATTTGAATTAACAATGGCAGATTTATCTATTTAAAAATAAATCTGATGTAAACAATCTCATCAATTTTAGCTAAATAAATCTTGCTTGACACAAATTCGTCATATTTAAATCCGTTTTAACTGATTCAATTCCATTGTTTTCATAATTAACAGATTCATGCTGATATTGAGGAATTTGAATAAATAAATTGTAAAAATGCAATTATTTAAATGAAATCAAATATATGCAAATCTCTGAAAAATGAATCATGGCATAGTTTAGTTTTAGAGTGCACTGTGCAAGCATACGTGCACACCAATTAATCACGTCATCATGTTTAAGCAAACTTAGAAGGTGCTTATTTAGTTATTAAAGTGACTGGGGGTGCAGGGGTTACTGTCTGCACTTGTTTTGTATTGAACATCCCACCAAAACCAGAGGTCTCAAAAAGAACTTGCATAGAGGAAATCAATACACTGAGCCCAAATTGAAATTGATGAAAGCATTTCATAAAGAGGATCAAAATGTAGGCAGAAGAATGGAGGTGTGCCTCACTTTTGTTGTACCCTATTTCATTCTCCTCATTCTCTGGCAGACAAAAAAGTCAATAGCGTCTCTCCTTCTCTTCACATGGCAAGTAATCCATTCCAGAGGAGAGCAACTTAAGCACTCAGTAAAAGACACCCCACAAAAGACATTAAATGCTGCTTCTGCATTGAGATTTAAGCTCACAAAACTGGACAGTGTGAGAACACCACTTACTGAATCCAGGTTTATCCACAGTACACTACAAAACACAAAAATGAGCTTAACCTAAATTTACTGCTGAAAATACAATAAACCCTTGACTTTGAATGTTAACTTGTGAAAGCGGCTACTTAGTTTTACCTGGATTGAAAGCATCACTGTGAAACTCCTTAATCTTACATTTATGGTGTTAATTCAGGAGGAGAGTGCCGGTGCCAGAGCGAACCAACTGGGCATGTATCTAACCGACTGTGGGCAGGCACTATTGGACGTCGTTCCGGGGGGTTGCGGCTTGCTGGATGATCTTGGGCCGAATTTCGAGAACGCAGAGATTTCCAGTCCACCCCTACATATGAGCGACTTGCTAAGGGGGGCAATGCCTTCGAATGCCCCCTGGTGCTGGCACTGCAGGAGGCTCTTTTTTATTAAAGGGGCACATTTGAAGGCAAAAAGTATGTAGTTTTACCACTTAATAAGCCTTAATCTGTGAATTATTTCCCATATTTCTTAGAAAATGAAGATCATTTTGAGACATTTGGTTTTGTAGTGTAGTGTTAACTGGCTGCATTGTTACAAAATCATTTTATTTGAGGAGCTAAATGCTTCCTAGAGTAAGGGTTTTGAGCCACATTCCTCTCCTCTGCCATATAGCAACAGGTCTGCATCGTTGCTAATGCTTATGAATTTGATCTGAACTTGTCAGATCATACCTATAGGAGGATGGAGCAATTATAGCTTTTCTTAAAACTGCACTTTTATGAATGCTAACAAGATTGCTCACACTCTATCATTTAAATGAACTCTCAGTATTTCTACAAGGATTGTAGACTTTCATCTCTCTATTTCCCTTGGTCCAACAAAACTCTCACCAAGACCACCCCCGTGCTGCCTCTAAAAAAAGAACATGTAGACTACAGCTTGATGGCAGCTTTCATGTCTCTTTTGTGCTCTTTCATGTCTGTGTTTTGCTGTTCATCAGTGTTATAACTAAGATCCTGGGCAAAATACAATAATGGCCATAAAATGTTTTTATTTTAAGAATGACACTGTAATTTTCAGAATTCCTCACTATTGCAATGTTATAACTAAGCGGCAGTGAATAGTATAATTTACCATTTTTGAACTAATGTTGCATCATTTCAGCCAGAGAGAGGAAGAGACTTTTAGCTATTGAAGGGCTTTGAAGGTCACCAAAAGGATGGGATATGGATATTAAAATAACATTTAATTTAATTCATTAATTTATTTTCCATTATAGTCACGCATGAACACACCACTGCACAATCTGAACAATGTGAAATTATCACAGATTCATGCAATTAACTTGTCCAGCTTCGCAGGTATGAAGAAAAGATGAAGACCACTTAAGCACTGATGTACATTGCTCTGGATAAAAGCATCTGCAAAATGTCAGAATTGTAATAGTATTGTAATTGTATTTAAATTTGTCCTATCTCAAATTTTTTTCCACAATCAAGATATAAATAGTCATTATTGTACATTTTGTGTGACTTTTTTGTTACTGAATGGACCAAAAGTTAAAAGCAATGTTTACACAGTATAAATAATAAAGAACAGCCTAGAAACAACTGTTTCAGAAGCTTGCATTATCCAAGACCACTGAAATCCCCCAAAGTGTTTGGTAAAATGGTGTTTGTGTAACAGTTTTATAGTAAGTGAGAGGAATCTGAAACTATACACTGGAAAGCTGGAAAGACAAAATAGGATGGTTAGAAGAAAAGACATGGAGTCAACTTGCAAATTCCTTTCCTTCGTCTCGTTAAAGATACTTCTAAGGTCTAAGTAAGGGCTAAACTGAACAGTATCATGAAACATAAAAAATATAATGTCTATTACACAAAAAAATCCAAACAAGAATAAACACACAGATCATTTTTACTGGAGCTTGAAGCAAAAAAGTTTTGATATTTAACACTCCTAATGATAGCTTATATTACACCAACATAATTAAAGCTAAAAGTTTGTACATTAAATCTCCTAGTGTGTTCTGCTCAAATCAGACCGATTTAAAATGTTTCTCTCTAGAAAACGCAGTTAATTTCATCAGTTTGTTGTAAGATTTACACAAGGCACTGGAATGCATATTTTATTACATTTCGTGTTTTTTATTGGACTTTGGACATGGTGTTCCCAGTTAAAAATGGCCATTAGAAATTAATTCGTAAGAATACAATTCGTGTATAAAACAGATTTTAGAAACATTTACACACCCCACCAGGCTAGTGCCTTTGAGTACACACATATATGAATACACACACACACACACACACACACACACACACACACACACACACACACACACACTACGTCCTACCTTTCCCCACAGGAACCCATTCCATTTGTAACCCATGGAAAATTGTAACCTGTTTACAATTAATTCAAATAAAATACAGATTTTTTGAAGAAATTTTGAGATTTGCCTGCCACCCAAAATCCATATTAACTGCTTCCTTCACCTGAGCAACTATCTTGTAAACCTTTGCAACCACATTGAAACTCCCCAGCCAACAATCTGACACCCTCACAACTACTTGGAATCTACATAACAACCTCCAACACCATACCAACCACCTTTTAAGCAATAGCAACCATCTGAAAACTCCCTAGCAACCACCTCTAAGCAAACATTTTGTATATCAGAATTGGAAAACTTTATTGATCCTAGAGGAAAATGCTTTGCCCTAGCAACCACCTAAAACCCCCTAGCAACCACCAAATCCACCATAGCACCTGCCAAGAAACTATTAAGCAACCACACTGTATCCGACAGCAGCCATCTAGAAAATCTTGAGCCACAATCTCATACACACAGCAACTGCCTAAAAACTACTCAGCAACCACAACTTAAGCCATAGCAACCACCTAAAACTACTAAGCAACCAACTCCTAAACCATAACAACCAGCTAAAACAGGGGTGGGCAAACTACAGCCCGCGGGCCACATCCGGCTCGTTGGGCTTTTAAATCCGTCCCACCGAAGATCGGTGTCTCATCCGTGTCTCGGGGGAGGGAACAGGCGGGACCGAGCATGCAGTAAAATGTACT
The DNA here is from genome assembly GCA_037832545.1 of Rhabdalestes septentrionalis. Lineage (NCBI taxonomy): Eukaryota > Metazoa > Chordata > Actinopteri > Characiformes > Alestidae > Rhabdalestes > Rhabdalestes septentrionalis. Next base: position 10,753 of record JBBMFX010083417.1, read on the forward strand.
CATATTAGGTTCGTATTCGTGCTGTGAATAACACATACGCCATTGCAGACGGCCGTAACGCACACAGCGATGAGAAGTTTGGTTCTTTTCAGAGAGCTTTTGGCTCAGCTTCCAAAGAAGAGACGATTCTCTCAGCTCCCAAAGGGCTCTTGGTTTACAACTCACTTGTAGCCTCATATTTCAGCATAACTTGGTAAATATGCACGTTTTGTGTGTTGATAAACCCTTATACTGTTTTGCAGTTGCTCTTAGATTGTTTTACATTTGACCTGTATATCAATTAATGGAATTATTATTTTTATTATTGACTGTTTTGTTTTCTTATTATGATTTTATAGGATTATTTTCCTCTTCGACCTACACCACAATTAATGTCATGTACATAAATATTTACTGAATATTCTTATAATTCTGATTATCAGTAGCAAGTATAAAAGTTACTGTTTTTTACAGTGGAAGAATATTGAGCAGAGTTAAATTATCGTCGGTTTGGCCCTCCAACACAGATCAGATTTTTCATGTGGCCCCCTGTGGAAATGAATTGCCCAGTCCTGACCTAAAACCTACTTAGCAACCCAATCTGACACCATAGCAACCACTTTATACTTTGGCAACCATAGAAAATGCATGTCACTTTTGACCAGGGACACTACAGATATTTTTTAAGAAAAATTGTAATGGTTTAAAACATTGTCCTAGGTAAATTATGATATGAGGTTCTCTGTGATAAACATCATCAACATAAACAAAATGTTTCATCTTTGTATGTGTTACAGTCAAAATAATCTCTATAATATAACTATGTTGTATGACTTTATGTGTATGTGAAGGAGGTCTACAAGCCATAAAGAGGAAATGGGAGTTCAGAACTGATGTTCACATAAATTTGAGTTACCTTAGGTAATACTATATATATATATATATATATATATATATAATCATGGATTTTTTATCAACTAACATGTTAAGAATGTTAAGCCTAAAAAGTTGCAATAGAAGGGTTAAGAGAAAACTGTTATAAAGAAATTGTGTATATGGTCCAAGTCAGATCAATACATTAGGAGAATGACTGCAATAAGGTTCATAGCACTAAGACCTCAGAACAGAAAATACTGTCTATCCACATGCATTTGTATTCACAATGCACACATAAAGACTTATTGGTGAAATGTATTACTATGGGCCACGACCCTATTAATCATGGCATGTTTCTGACCTTTCTCACCCTATGCATATTTTGACCTTCACTGAGGGAATCACTTATTTTCTAAAATGTCACTAGAGGGACAACACTTGCATTCAGAGATTACAAAACTAAAGACAGATTGTACACACATATTCACATGCACATACGCACACTTCATACATATATATTTATATACAGCCTTGGAAAAAAAAAAGAGTCCACATCGTTTTTTGTAGTTATTGCTTTTGTAATGTGTGGGAGTGTGTCTGTGTAAAATGTAAAGGTGACTGTTGTTTTATATACTATTGACCAACACTTGATTCCAAATTCTAAACAAAAAGATATTTGGAGAAAATTAAAGAATAATACATGTAAATAATGTATAATACTTTGGAAATGTTAAACTACACTCTTACATTATTTCACACCTGTAACAATTAAAACAGTGATGTTAAGTGGAATGTGTGTGTGTGACTGTTTCATCCATCTGAAGTGAAGCTGTTGGAAAACAGCTCATAGAAAAGCTGCTCTACACTCAATACTGCACTCACAACACATAAGGAGGCATTTCTTATTTTTACACAGCTCATGCTGCAACAACATGTGCATTTCAAATTTTGCATGCGACAAGAAGTCAGCTGGATAAATGTTTAATGTGTCTTAAGCAAATAATTATGTTAATGCACATAGTTGAGTAAATTCATTTGCAATTTATTGTATTTGAACATCAAATCGGCCCTACAGTGACAAAGTGGGTAGCGCTGTTGCATTACACCTCCAGGGTTGGGAGCTTGAATCCAGGCCCTGGTCTTGTGTGTGTGTGTGTGTGTGTGTGGTTTGTATGTTCTCCTTGGTCCTCTCAAATGGAGTTTGTAAGGATGCCCTGCGATGACCTACCCAGGGTGAGGTCCCAGGATAATCTGTAGTTACCCATGATGCTAGTAAAGATTATGCAGTTACAGAAAATGAAAAAAAGTCATATTAGGTCATTAATTGCTCCTGTACATTGCTCTTGACTGTCAAATGGTACAAAAAAAAAAGAGAAATCCTGAAAGTAGAGTGCTACTGACAATACCCTCTCATCAGGACTAAACACAGGGTGAACCGATGACTTTTATAAAGAAAGATAAAACAGAGAGTGAGGGGCAGAACATGAAACAAACATCAGTAATGGCAGCAGGAAAGACCACTACATTTACTTTTGATGGTGATGTAGAAGTAGTGGACAGCTTTTGCTTGTTTGGATCGATTACTGAGTGATGGCCTTTTCTGTGGTTCTTTTTGAATAAATGAGCAGGACAGAAAAAAGTATTGATGCCTGAGCTTCAGGACTGATGTTGGATGGTCTGGAAAAACACTATCCATACAGTCACCAGGAGTCAAATCCGAGACGACAGGACACGTCTTATCTACTCTAGATGGGCCTCAAAATGGACTTGACTGTGTTTGAACGAGAATGAAAGAGATAATGATTGATGGTAAGCGAATAAAGCTTTTTTTAAGTCCTCAGATCATATGTTGCTTTAGAGGACAGGTTTTGATGGTAGATTGTCCATGAACAAACAATGTGATACTTTGTAGTGGAGACTTTTATCTCTTGTCTGTCTATTTGGATTTTAATATTACTTATTCTTTCTGGTAGTGAGCACCATAGCTTAAAATGTGAATGAATATTTAAAAACCACATCAAAACACCCTTTAAGAAGTCACTTTGTTGCAGTCCATGTAAAAAGTGCATTTTCCATCTCCATTTTGTAGTTGGACAGTAGATAAACTGCTTATCACATGCTTCATGAAAGCAAAGCCAAACATCAGCCTCTCACATGCTAGAAAAACAAAAACAACTTTTCAAAATACTGTTCTGACCATTTGTTCCTGACTAAAACCATTCACTATCTCTGTCTTACACAAACCTGTGCAACATTGTGTTAAAAAAGGCCATTCACAAATACTTCAGAAAACCAAAAGAATACTTATGCAAATACTACTTTTTCATGCTAGGACGATTGACTTTTTGTGCTATGACAACGCTTCACTACCCTTTGTATTGTAAGGTGTACTGCTTAACAGTATCAGTGGTAACTGGCGACTGAGGGACAGTAGGAGAGAAATAATGAGTCAATTCCTTGTTTTTGGTTTGCGAAGCAGTTGAAACGCCATGAGACGGGGAAAGTCCCTAATGCTAACCTAACCCTTACCGTAAACTTTACCTTAACCCTAAACATCTCTCACAGTCACCAGAAAGCAGAGATGGGGACTCGAGTGTGAGACTTGGACTCGAGTCGCACGGACAAAGACTTGTGACTTGACTTGAGACTTGCTCTTAATGACTCGAGACTTGACTCGGACTCGTAAACAATGTTCATTTCATGGAATTATTTATTTCATTCATTTCAGAGTTTCCAAAGCTTTATTTGAAGACTGCAGCACATTGATTTTCCCTCCTGGGTAATACGCGCAACGTCACGCATGCGTGCAGCCACAGATTTCAAATCAACACTGATGGTGACGGCAAGTTCACAGGAGCCATTTGTTATCGCATTCGTTTATAAAGCCTTCACTCAGACGGCTACCAATCGAACAGCCACTTGCAAAGAGTGTGGCATCAGGATTAATGATGCCGGCTCAACTACGTCCAACTTCATCAGGCACCTCAAAACCCACAAAGATAGGTCAGTGATTCAGGGGAAAAGGGAAACTTAGCATGTATGGGAAGTTAAATCTACCGCAAACAAACTAATCGAGCCACATTTGACCACAGTTGTAGGCTACATGTAGAGCTTTGTTTCCCTCAATGTTTCCGTTTTATTTGATGAATATTTGTTTTACCAGTAAATGACGGGCTCCATATTTCCAGGCTTTGGAGACGTACATTTTAGGATACATCTTAGCTTTGTGCTTAGAACATCATAATGTTTTTAAAATGCAACTATTCTGCTGTCGAAACCCTTTTCCAGGATAAAGATAAATGTTCAAAGGTTTGTTCCCACAGATGTTTTGGCGTAAATGTGGTGGTCATCTTTTGGCAGGCTTTGTAATTGCTTTATTTTGTTTATTTTATTTTCCTCATTATTTGCAGTTGTAATTTGCAGGAAATTGCCTGTTTAGTGCCTTTGGCACTATGATTAGCTGTAGAACATTATATACATAATTTATCTTGTCATTTGATGTTTCAAAATACATTTATCAAGCTCAAAGCTGTCATGTTAATTCTTCACATTGAAATAACTCTCTAAAGTGCCTCTCCTAATCAGTTTTGTTACTGTCTAACAGATGATATAGTACAGTACATGCCTAGTACAATATTTACAGCAATGCAGTATTATTTTAGATAGCATCTGATTAGAGTACATTTAATTCAGTCATTTGAGACTTGACATTGCCACTCAAAGGCTTAAGACTTGACCTCGAGCAAAAAGACTTGGAAAAAATGACCTGTGAACATCTATGGCAGTGCAGATACTGTAAGTGTTACTCTCTGCCTGAGTGCAACATGATTAATAGATTTTATGGCATGATGAAGAAAAATACTGAGATCGGGTTGAATTACCAGTGAGAATTTTTAAATACCTGATGGTGCAATTGGAGGTTGACTGGATCCTTGGATGGGAGCTCAGAGCACTGCAATGGAAAAGGAGGAGTCAAGAACACCAGCAGCCATATCCACCTCAGCCAGGACAGAGTGCCCAAGGCCAAGCACCTTAGCAGCAGCTCCACCATAGTGCTTATTGCATCCCCATTTCTGGCTGCCTTTTTCAGGGAATTTGAAGGGAATTTGCCAACCACAGAGCAGCTCTCTGCTTTCTTGCCACCACCACACTACTCACATCCCTCAGTCACTGTTAGTTCGGGTTTAGGCAGGAACGCAGACAGAGCAGAGTGATACTTGCAAGGCTTTATTCAAACGTTAAACAGAAAGTTCACTAGCGCTCACATGCGCTTCTTCAAACCAAAATTCAATACAGATGCTTGGGGACTGTCCAGACTTCAGTCCTTTGCGTCCAGAGACCTCAGTCCGCTTTCAGTCTGTTGGAAGACACAAGGGTTAGAACGTAATCCTTTCAGACTCACTCACAGTGCTTAGCTGGCCCAGCTTCTCGGTGAGCTTGTGGAACGAAGCCCGTTCCTCGGACTGTCCAGAGCTCAGGTCGACCACTGGAGTAGGAGTGAGGACTATGATACTTGTTTTCGAACCCTAACGGTGTCCACACACCGAGGTCCTGGATCGGCTGGGTTAAGAACCTGTTCATTCACTCTCTCCACCAATCACGCAACACAGACAATTTACTTTGCTTGTTACACACACACGAGACACCTGGACTTGTGATTAGTTGCCTGGCACCCCCGGAGTATTCCGAGTTGCCACGCCCCCAACCACCACTCGCTCCGCGCTCCTGCCTGTTCCAGGTAAGCGACTCCTAAAACTCAGGCGACGAGCTGCGCCGTAACAGTCACCTCCTGGCCTTTTACTGACTGGTTGATGTACACGTTAGAGTATCAGGGTAGACTGACAAATGTGGACTTAAAAACAGGGAAACTTATATATATATGATAAAAAGAAAGCAGCTAGGAAACGTTGGGTTACACATGGACAGGTGAAAACACTAATTGGGAGGGTAGGACAATAGCAGAGTTAGAATTTAAAAAAAAAAAGCCACATGGCACAGGGAAAACATATCCGGAAGGAGGAGAAAGGGCAGGGTGTTATGCTCACAGTGCTTTTAATGACAAGTAACCTGATCAGAGTAAAAATGTGAATTACTGCTTTGATATGGGATCTTTTAACTTGCTACAGTTTTTTTTGTTTGTTTTTAAATATGATTTATAAGGAGAGACAGGTTGTTCAGTGTGCCAAAACCACCTCAAGCAAAAAAGACCACATGCACAAAAAACTTGCATGAAATAAAGGCAGTCTTCAGGAAAGTTGTGTAGAAGGCCTCGACTGTGAGCATGACCATGGAGTATGTGGTGTTTGAGCACAGCCATGAGAATCAACTTCCTATTTGTCATCGTTTTTATCTTTGGACACTGTCAGTGCGTCAAACGGCAGACGGAGTCAGAGCAAAACCCCTTTTATATTAAAGCTTTCTCTGAAATCTCAGATAGGGATAAAATAATAGAGTGTGAATGAAACAGAGAACTGTCCAAAAGGAAATTAAAAACGAGGCTGGAAAAGCCGGCTCGTTTGGAAAAAAAAGTTTGCTCAGCCCGAGGAACCCTCTGTTCATGCTCACTTTAAGGAATTAACAAGAAATCATTTTTGCAATGTATCCCATTGTTTCAGTCCTGCTTCGCCAGAGATGAAGACCTAGCTTAGTCATAATAAACAGCTTGTAATTACAATTTGTACATCATGCCTGTCTGTTTTGAAGTTAGAATGTGGATATTGCTAGAAAGGCATGCTCTGTTTAGCCCTTTGAAGACATTAATGTGACTTATTATGTACTGTACCAGTAATTGCTTTTGGAATCCTCTTATTTTGGACATTAGAGTGTTAGCCAGGCATGGACCAGTCCCACTGAATACAGTGGTAGTACATTAATGCCGGGAAACCAGTGCTATAGACAGAGAAATTCTGCTGCTTTGTATACACTGGAGGATATAAGGGATATAAAGTTACACATTAGGGGTGGTTGATACAGCAAAAATGTATTTGTTATGACACATGGTTTTACAGAATTAATATTTTCAGAATTTATGTTACATTCCAACATTTGAAGTTAAAAAATAAACCATCAAAAACATCTTCTAGCCACATTTAAAAAACACACATATCAAAAAAATAAAAAAGAATATAAAGTGAGTACAATGTTGATAATGTGTTTATAAGGAGAATCGCAGTTGGCCAATACACTTTAAGTATTGCCAGTATGGACAACATGCACAGAAATGTGAAATAAATAAAATATTGTAACATATTTTATTAAAATAACAATGAAATATCCCCATAATTCCCTACATTTAACCTAAACACTTAACCATCTGTTTATTCAAAACTGAGCACAACAACAGCACAATAATTTGAAAAGCAATAAATATGAAGATGTGGAGTGTTGGGGCTCCTCAGTTTTTTCCCGCAGGAAGGGCTCCCTAAATAAAACAAAGTTTGAAAAGCTCTGCAGTGAACATGTACAGTGGTTTCTCACGGCAGCTCACTCCAGTGTTTTACATCTGCCACGTTTATGTTTGCAACATTCTTGCCACCCTTGCCCTTATGTCTTTCTGCATTTGTTACTGTGCCATGTTTTCAAGTCTATTTTCCTCCTCTGCCCGAGGTCCTCCTTTGTATTCGCCCTCTTGTCATTCTCAGGATTAGTTCCCTGCATTGTGTCCTTTCTTTGATTTCCTCGCTCCTCATCTGCTCTGTCCTTTTATCACCCTGCCTCACCTGGTGTCACTTTGTTTGTCCCCCAGTGTATCATTCATTCCAGCTGTTCCCTGTTTCCTTATGGTATAAATTTCTTTTGTTTTGTTGTGTCTTTGCTGCTCACTGTATGTGTCACTTTTGTGTTTTAAGGTCTCAAAGGTTTCCTCAGGACTTTCTCTACTTTGCCCCCGCCTCTCCTGTAATTACATTTTGGTTTATTTTCGTTATTCTGTTTTCCTTTCAGCGTTTTGTTTTGGTTTTTTTGGTTGTTCAGTTATCCTTTTTTCTACTTGGATCTTTCTATATTCAGTCACCACTTTCATGCAGCCAACCCGGACTAGAATAAAAACTCGCACCTGTCTCTGCCTCAGTGCCTCAATAATTACACCCCCCATTTCCACAGATAATCATATTAATGTGTTTCTGTACTCAAACAGCCACACAAACCCTGTTGACACCAAAACTCTCTTTTCTATAACAAGTCAATGGGAATTCTAGTTTGTAAACACATAAGGCGTATTTGAAAATAGGGGTGTAAGCAGTGTTGTTTTGGGGGGCCTATCTTAATTGTAGTTTTAGTCTAGTCTTTGCGTCAAGCTGTCATTTTAGGTTTTATTAGTCTTTGTCACATAAAAACTCTTTTTATTCTATTTAGTCTATTTTTAATCTTTAGTTAGTTTCAGTCGATTAAAAGTCTGAGCATTTACGTCTTATTTTAGTCAGAGTTATCCATGACTATATTAGTCTAGTTTGAGACTTTGTGTGTGTGTGTGTGTGTGTGTGTGTGTGTGTGTGTGTGTGTGTGTGTGTGTGTGTGTGTGTGTGTGTGTGTGATTTTTCTCTCCCTGAAACTTTAATGGCTCTATGTCCCAATACTTTTGTTCACTCTAGATAGATTTAATTCGTATATCTTCTAAATTGACAAAAGTACTGGAACATAATGCTGTTCAACTCTAAGGTCAAGCATCCTATCATCTTTCTCCCCTCCCTATCGTACGGGGAATAACGTCTCATCTAGTTTTAGTCCACAAAAATGAAGAGCCATTTTAGCGTAGTTTTTATTTTGTTAACCAATTTTATTCTCGTATTATTCATCAATAATATTACATTATGCATTTCGTTTCATTATCGTCACATGATGAGCAGTTGCGTCGCGTCTCGTCTCATTTTCGTCACATGAAAAACGTTTGTTGACGATGATATTGACAAAAGCAACACTATTTGTAAATTATAAAATTCAGGTTTTTACACACATTCAGTGAGTTTGGGCATATAAATGACAGTTTAAGTTATTTTCCGATATCCAGTCCAATGATTTTGGCCCATACCAGAGCGATTCTTAAACATTAACTAAGTTTTATAGAACTTTTGAACATGTGAATTGCTAATATGGGAAGTATCTCATTCCATTTGTACACAATACAGCTCAGAAAAAAATAGGAGACCACTGCAGTTTATATTTAAATCAACATGTGTGACAACCATTCCACGCCAGTGTCTGTTAATTCCTACACAAGCACCTTATTCTGCTTTCTGATGGACTGATTACTGATCTCCTGAATCACATCTTATTTAATGAGACCAGTTGGATGGTAAAACACTACTAGAAGATCGTCAAGGTTCATCATTTAAGAGTGAACAAGAGCTGTGATTTCTTTGAATTATTCAAGTTCTGTAAATGCTTTCTCATATTCTGATATTTTGTCATTTCCTTTCAACTGATACTTAAAAAAACAATATTTTTATTTGGAAATTGGGAGAAATATTGTCGGCTGTTCAATGCTTGAACCTATAAAAGATAAATACTGGGAAACTGTATATCACAGTACTGTGTTTATAGCATGATGCATTGGAAGAAAAAAAAAAAACCCAATTGATTATCACATTTAAACAACGCCACCAATGGAAATATGCAAAGATCAATAGTCAGCACTTTACACACTGCACTGCACCAAATCAAATGTTGTCCAAAGAATGACCTGTACACTTGTATCCATGCACACGATGCTTGTAGTGAATCACCAGTGAATGTGGTGGAAAATGAATCCTGAAAAAACCAACACATTTAAAATGTTATATACTTTTGAAGAATTCATGAAGCTGTTCGAATTGCATAGACATTTATCAGTAAATCTCCCACTGGTTTCTGTAAAATTTGGACGTTCCTACAGGAACAACCATTGAGTCTGTGGTCCATTACTATCAAGCACATACACATAAAAAAACAAACCTTACCCATAACCCAGTAACAGGTTATCTTTTTTAGGGGGAGTGTTCATACCACAGATATGTTGGAAAGAGATGTGTTGCAGAAGTAGTCCTTTATCTGTGTGTTTTATCTCTGTTTCTGCTGCTACAGTGTACAGATGGTCTGGAGGAGAGCAAGAGAGGAGTGAAATGTTGCTTGAGGGACCCAGTCAGGGGCAGCAGCAATGTGTCCAGTACTCAGTCAGGCTCAGAGATAATGCACAGAGGATTACAGGGTGAAACTCTGGCAGATAATTTAATGCCTGAAGTTAGGAGAGGAGCCTCAGGGATATGGGGGGGGAGTCCACTCTGTCTGATTTATAGATCTCGTCTGTAGGGCACCTTACCTTGTCTGTGTGCATACAAGAGGGACCAGAGAATGTTACATTTGACTGGCTCAACTTCACACTAGCATTTGACAGTGTCAGAGTCCCACCATTTTTACCTTTTTTTTAACCCTATGAAAGGTTAGTGTAGTCCAAGTTGTTCAGATTGCTCTGTGCACATTTTTCCATTATTATCTGTTATTTCTTATCCATCATGGGCTACTAACCACTTCTCTACAAGTAAATAAATCAAGTGAAACATCTTGAAATAAGCTATGTAATTTTTGTATATTCTCTAAACAATCACAAATCAGGAATATTAGTTATAATATATAAAATATATAACAAACTTATAAAGGTGCTTATAATTTGTGAATATGTTTTTTGAAGTTGTATAATTAATAATGGTATTTTCATGCCATATCTTAATCACAAATTAAGTTCATTTATATTTAAGATGACTTAAAAGTTTCATTTTTGACAATTCTAAGGAGGACATAAAAATGAGATGCCTAAATTAAGAAAAATGTACTAAGTAGAAAATTGAAAATACTAAGAAAATGTAATAAAAGAGATAATATTTATTAATTGTTACTACGCTTTAGTTTTTTAGCATATTTCCAAACGAATCCTAGAGAACTGCTACCTTTTTGCCCTCCCTAATTCAAGTGTTACTTAGTTTTGCACATTCTGCTTATTTCAAGAAATGTTATTTGTTGCTTACCCAACTGGTAGATTTTATTTGTTGTGTAATTTAAGATTGTATGTTTCATTTTCAGTATCATTATTGAAGTTTTTTTTGCACTGTAATTATTTTACAGAATTATGTACATTTTTATCTATGCAGACATACTTGCACAGATGTGGTTCCTGTGATGTGCCATCAAAGCCTAAACCAGATAGTGTGGATGAGCAGTGAATGAACAATGAGCATTCCGGCCTGATTTACTAATGCATTTAACAATAGCCTTCTATGGGTGTTTACCATAATGCCTGTAGACAGTCCAGAGGGTGCAAAGGGTCATCTGAAGGTCAGGGTGTTTGACACACACTGGACCCCATACTGTGTTACACTCGGTAAAGGTAAATATCCATTACCCACTGTAGCAGTACACTTCAATACAATTTAGGCCTGAAGCACTCTGATCCCAGCGTTTCATCTCATACCTTTTTATCCTTGAAAAAGCCCAGGTCCATTGATGAACACACACAAAATCACAAACACACACACACACACACACACACACATATATATTCCCTGCTGATGATGCTATTATGGGAGAAATCTTTCAGGACCCTCAAAAACAGTCAAGAGCATACAGGGATGCAGGGGAGAGGGTGAGGAAAGGGAGATAGAGAAAGAGAGAGAGAGGGAGAGAGAGAAAGAAAGTAAGGGAAGAGTAAGAGGGAGAGAGAGAGAAAGGAAAGAGGCCAATTGCTATCTACTTCATGCCCTGTGCGTCTCATCACATTCTTGTAGAAGCTCATTGACATATACCCTTTATTTTCTTACACAGAGCAAAAATTGGTCATACTTTTGAAAATAGGCCCTATTAAACCAAACACGTGTAAAACGACACTCTTCAAACATGGCCTTGTTGAAATTAATAGATTTCAGGAGGAATGGGAACAGTGGAACAAATAAAACCTTCATCATTAAAGGTCTGCATTAAATCTAGACTGCATTCACAAACCCACAGAGGTGTTTTAATAATGAGATGCTATCCACAGGGGGATTAGAGGCGTCCACTATGCTGTTCCTTCAATACTGAAGGCAAACAGCGATCAAAGACCCAGAGACAGTCCTTTCAATTTACTTTCCACAGTGTGCAGAACCTTGTGTCCCAGCTGAGAGTAATACACATCACACAGAGGAACCCACTCTTAAAAATGAAGGTGCCAGAAGATGTTCTTTGCAGGGACATAAAACAGAGCTTCCCAAGCACTGGACCATGGGCCGGTATCAGTCAGTGAGTCATTTGGTGACAGGTCACACAGAAAGACAGAATAAAAAAATATTTTATTGATTATCAGAGTCTGAAAATATCTTTTATTTTGAGAAAAAAAACACTTACATCAAATATTTAGCCCACAAGCAAAAATGAGTAAAAAACAAACACACTTTGTTTTTGGGTGTATCTGTACTGGTCCATGAAAGTATTGTTTCACATGAAGGTGGTCCATGGTGCAGAAAAGTTTGGGGACTGCTGCCATAGAAGAATCACATTTGGTACCCCAAGTATTTATTCAAAATACTGCTTCACAATCATTCATAGCACCTGCGTTCATAACACCAGGATGATGTGAGAGACACAAAACTGGTACTCATGCCTCTTACTCTTTATCTTTTCTTGACATCTATTTATCTTGTAAAAGCACAATTATCTGTCAAACAAATTGCATATCTTCTTCCTGTCTGAGACTGATGCCATCAAGTATCTGCCAATTACAATGCCAATATAATATTGTGCTTGTGTATTTGACCTAATGAGAGACTGTAGTTGATGCCTACAAGTCCTATTGATATGTGTGTGAGAGGTCATAGTGTAACGGCAGAGTAGTTTTCATTATGCAAAATCAGTAAACATTCATGAAACATTCCTTAAAATATTTGATTTCAGCAAACAATAGAAAATCTGAATACAATTGTGGATGAATTGCGAAAATGACTTAATAATAATAATCAAAAAAGGACGCTTTGGTAATCATTACAGATATGAAAATGCAATTACCCTAGAACACTGGTTCCCAAACCAGTCCTGGAAGACCCCCTGCCCTGCACATGTTGGTGCTCACAAGCTCTACAACTCAAGTTGGATCATTTACTGATTAGTTGTATTGGGTTTGTTGGCTGCAGGGAAAACATTAAAATATGCATTGCAGGGGGAACTACGGGACCTGCATGGGATCCCCTCTATTAGACCAATTAGGTTTGGCATTTTCTCTTAAGCTAAATGTTACTTGCAAGCAACAATATAACAGGCTTCCTGACAAGGAAGAATAGCAATACTACTACTACTAATAATAATAATAATAATAATAATAATAATAATAATAATAATGCTAATA
>JBBMFX010083438.1:0-10179 GCA_037832545.1 Rhabdalestes septentrionalis
GAACACACAGGGATGGAACTCTCCTCATTTAATCATTCACATCACAGGAAATGTGAACAAACGGTTAATATTTTCCTCTCAATCAAAGGCACAAAGGCACAAGAGCTAAGTAAATCCCACCCCCAACAGTTAAGAAAACTAGAATAAACTGACTTTAAACAAGCGGTTTCAGCAGTGTTTGTACAGAAATTATATAAAACGGACTGAGAGATTCTGTTTCAGTGGCACTTGGGTTTTCCTTACATACAGCTCAAAAACCCTGACTTCCATCTGAGCTTCTATGCTGGCCATTTAATAAGACTAATCTCCATTTGGCAACTACACACCTGGGTTACAGGCTATAACCTGCCCAAGAAAAACGCTTGGATTAAGGACCAAGGCATGTTCCCTCTAAGGTGTTTCTATTGCAGTAAAACTAACATTGTTAAGGCAAAATAAAAAGGACACTTCATGGCCAATTCGAAAAATAGCATAGATGATATAATCACTTTCTAGGGTGTTTTCACACCACTTACTACCAACAAATGATGTCAAACAAATGAACCATGTTGCATGAGCAAACTTTCAATTGAAAAAACTCAAATGAAAAAGACAAGAAACAGAGGTTCCTTTCAAGGTGTTCTAAAACAGTCTCCTTCTTAAAGTTGAGAATTTTCTCACTCTTTTGCTTCATAAAAGAAAACAAAAGACGAATGACAGTGATGACAAATACAGAGTCACAAGATGTCAGCTGACGTACAAAACAAACAGGACATTGATGCCACAAACAGTCAAGACTGCTTAGGGAAAATGCATAGCAAAAATACAGCTATAAATATGGATGGCCTTTCTCATTTGAATAAAGAAAGAGGAAATTAGTGTTACAAATTTGACATATGGTGTCTCAATCATTACTGAGGAAACCTGGCTTGAAGTCATTGATCCACCACACAATCAAATCCAAAGAGCCATATTAAAGAATAAACAGCTTTCAACACAAAGTACTGGCAAAGCACATTAAAGGGAAATTACAGCAACTTTTCAATGGTTCTGCATATTTTAGCTGAGTCATTCTTATTTGGTATGAAATGATGTTCTAACAAGTGAGATTTATTCACAGTGGTGTGAATGAAAACAGACGTCTGAAGAGTTAAAAAGCTTCCGCAAAGTAAGTCACTATGAAATTCCTGAGATTTTGAGAATTGGAGGATTTCTAATATCATTTGTTATGAAGATGTACATACAAGAACATTGGTTGCCATTTTGTTATTTGTAGTTTCACTGGTGGGTTTGGATAGTAAATGAAATAACACTTGTGCTGTAAAATCATGGCAACTCCTACTTCCATTCACCACCACTGCAAATGTTTTTTACAGTGAACCATACCAATGGCTCATATTAAATCACTACGAATGACTTTATACACATCAACAACTGAATGTTGCAGAACTTTTGATAAATTGGTTGAAATTCCCTTTTAAGGCCTGGAGCTGATCTAAAAGAAATTGTAGTTTTCTCCCTGACTTATCAAGTGCTTAAAAAAAAATATGGCAGTCAGTTTTGCAGAACCACAATATAACAACAGATGTGTCATAATTAAGGCACTTTCCCATCAGAATAAATGTCTACGTTGTTTACAAGTGTTTAAGGCAAGATTTTAATGTCTTAGTTCACAAAAAAGGGGCACGGGAAGGTGGCACTTACGGTGTAAGGCTTTCAAAAGGCAAGGTTTGTGTTTTTCAGGGGGGGGGGTTGTTTTTTTCACCCAGACTGGACTGGTTTCCCTAATCAAACACACACAATATACCTGGCAGTTAACAATGGAGTTAATTCAGGAGTGTTTGAGGGGGAAATTGCCAAACTGAGCTGTGCATTGACCCCTCAGGACCACAGCTGTTCATCTCTCTGATTAAGTACAAAACTAACTATTATTACTGTACTTTAAACAAACACTAGAAATTCAGTGCACAATATCAACAGACTAGGCATTGTGGTGAATCCCTTCTTTTTTTCTCACCTGCCTTCAATTGCCTATAATGTAGCATTTTAATCTGAAAATTAAATGTTATGTAACAAATCTAAACTCAGACCTCAGTTCATTATGTTGATCAAGATTTTGACAAAGATTTGTAAAGCATGTGAACGGAGGATGAGTTTATCTAACTTAAGGGACTGGAGGTGGATGACTGCTGCATTACAGATGGCAAAAAAGCAACAGTGAAAAAACGATTAGTATGAGTAATACAAATCTGCAGTAGTAACATCCCAGATATTTTTTCCGACCTTAGTATTAGGAGACCTGGATGTAAATTGTTGTTTCAGGTGATGCCACCACAACAGATGCTCTTATAATTACTGACATGTTTAAAAAATAAAAAATAAAACAAACAAAAAAAGCCAAAGCGTTCAGCACAGTGCATGTAAAAGTAGCAGAGCACTGCACGCAACTTGACCGTTTGGTTGAGTCAAAGCCTTTACTTCTGAACTGACAGTGGCCTCCTCGAGTCTTGATTGGCTTCAACAGAGAGGGAGGAGCCTGGATGGTCCAATTAGGAGCTTGGACCTCCTTCCTCTGGATTGGGCGGTGGGTGAGCAGGCTTGTGGAAAGGAGTCTCCTTATAGATGAACCAACAGTTACCCGCCCACAAGATCAGATTGAGGAAGCCAAAGATCTAAAGAAGGAGGAGACATGTTTGCAGGTTAACTACATTAGCACATCAGTACATAATTTTAAGAACAATTTTCTAAATACATTTTATTTAAAAATTAAATGCAATTTGTGCGCATGCATCAGAAGTTGCATCACTCTGTGCGTGTGTGTAATTTTTATAATAGTATGATACTTGTACTTTATAATTGTTTAAGCCTTTAAATATTAGAAAAGTGCAAATTTAAAAAACATTTTTCAAAGGACTAAAATGCTTAAATTTAAGAATGAGTGCCGATTTTGCCCCACTTCACCACCCCATAAAAGGGATCGCATTTCCAAAATCCCCCCAGTACTGAAGTATATCACATGTAAACAGAGGGTTACAGACATATTTTGAACGTTACACTTGTTCCCTTCAGTGCATTTGTGCACAGCTTAACGATCGGATGATCAGGTGCCGAGTACTGATTGTTTAAAACTAGCTATTTTTGTGTGCTCAATCCTGTCTGTAATAGAAACCTATATGGACAAATGTATTGGGACATTTAAACATGATCCCAATTGGGACTTTAATGACATTGCATTGAAATACATAGACTTTAATATGTTCCCCCTTTGCAGCAAGAACAGCTCTTCTTGGAAGGCTGTGTCCAACCATGTCCATTCATTCTGTAGATCATTTTTTGAGGTCAGGCACTGGACGAGAAGGCCTGGCTCACAATCTCTGTTCCAGTTTATCTCAAAGGTGTTCGACTTGGTTGAGGTCAGACAATTTCTTCAACACTGAACTCATCCTGCAATGTCTCTATGGAGTTTGCTTTTTGCTCTGGGGCAGAGTGTTACTGGAACAGAAAAGGACTTTCCCCAAACTGTGGTCAAAAAATTGTCCAAAATGTTCTGGATTGTCTAAAGCAGTAAGATTGCCCTTCAATTGAAGTAAGGGGCCACCTGAATTCAATAATGAAAAGGTGTGTCCCAGTACTATTGTGAATATGGTATATATATCAAGAGATTGCAGATGCAGATCAAAACACACAGCAATCATAAACAGACTTCATAACATTAATGCTCAGGTTTGTTGTGCTTTTTTGATAAATAGCTCAGGCGTATTTAAACTTAAATGGGTTGGTAAGGGCAGACAAAGTATAAAAATGGTGGATTTAAAATTCAAATCAATAGGAAATGCTGGGCTCACCACAGAAGCATTGAGGCGCCCCATGGCAGCGTAATTCTTGACAGAACAAGTTGGGTTACAATGCTTGGTCAAGAAATCAGGGTCGGTGGCATATTTCACATCAGTCAGTCCTTTTCCCCAAGCAGAGGAGGACACCAGCCACAGGAAAGCAAAGATCCCAGTCAGAACCAGATCCTAAAAGGGAAGAACATGTTATTGATCCTGGAGGAAATTGCTTATGTTACAGCTGCACAGAAACACAGATACAAGAACAATATAAACTCTAAATAAATCAAATGATCCCGAAAATATTCTTTTAAGTATTTGTCCAGATACCGTATTCGTAAAAAACACGTTATTTGTGCCTTTCCGAATACCGTATTCGGGTTCGGCTTCACCCCTAATGGATAAAAAATGAGGTAAGAAAAGGGAGTTTATTACTTTCCATTTCATAAATTTAAATTTTATACACCAGTCAGCACAACATTAATTACAGTGACACCTGTCAGTGGGTGACTGGGTCAGAGCATCTCCAAAAGAGCAAATCTTGTGCAGTCGTCAGAACCAACCAAAAGTTCTCCAAGGAAGGATGCTTGGCAAACTGGTGACATGGTAAAGGACACCTAAGGAACTCTGAGTTTAGTCTGATCCCACAGAAGAGCTCCTGTAGCATAACCTGCTGAAAACGTTCATGTGGGTTCAGATAAAAAAGACTCAGTGCGCTCAGTGCATTGCAGCTTGCTAAGTATGTGGATGAGAAGATGCAGACCGGTCAGAATACCCATGCTGACCCCTGCCCACCACAAAAAGCCCCCACAATGTTGCTTCTCTGGGAAAGATATTTCACTTGGGTGCACCACAGGAAGTAGGATGTTCTGGGTGATGATCTGCTGGGAAACATTGGGTCCTGCATTCATGTGGATCTTACTTGGACATAGCCCCCATCCCTGATTTGTTTTATTTTGCAACCCTTCATGCTGATGGTGTTTCCTAATGGCAGTGTCCAAGATAATTAAGGTTATAAGGGGCATCAGGCAGCCTAGTGGGTAGGGTGTTCAATTCCCAAGACATCTAAGCACCTCTGAGCTACCCTGAGCAAGGTACTGTCCCTCCTCGGGTGCCGTGTTCCAGGCTACCCGCTGCTTTACTTGGTTAAAGAGTTAAATGCAGAAGACGAATTTGGTGCTTATCACACTGTGTGCTGTATGTGTTCACATTTGACAGAATTTTCACTTTCACTCTTTTAGCAGGATGATACACTCCGACATTTCAAACACTGTTCAGGAATGTTTTGTGAAACATAACAAACGTGCAGATCGGTCTCTGAATTTCTCAGATCTCAGAGGTCTTAGCAAGTGGTTTTAATGGTACGGCTAACTGGTGCATACTGCAAAATTTACTTCCGGTCTAGTCAGTCAGTCTATAAGAAATAACAAATCTGATAAATTGTACGTTTCTATAAGAGTGCGCCAAACTAGCCACTAAAAACCATAAATAGCCAGCCATTAATGTTATTAGTAATGAGTAAGATAGTGGGATTACATGGTAAGAATACCGAAGCCCATAAGAACAAAACAGATTTCAGGTTTTCGAATGGGAAAGAACTAAAATCAGAAAAAGAACTAATTTGCATTTCAGTTAGCACTTTCATTACTGTCAATACTAGCTTCAAAATGATGACTAACAGCTTACATTCAAACAAACATAACTCACTTTGATTCTTTTATTTACATGCCTTCATCACACCCCAACTGACAAAAAGACAACTCATTTATATTCTCGATGCTGCAACAAACTATAAAGGTATAGAAAATAACTGAACTACGTTTAAATAAGTGCAATCAGGTAATTAATAAGTGCGAGACTTAATTTAGAACAGAGTTCTTGAGTGAGTTTTATGATTTCCTGTCGTCATTCTGATCTTCATGTTCTCTATTTGCTGCGGCCTTTCTGGACTTACCGTGTCCCCATATTTGCTGATGACTTGCAGGATTTGTGTTTCCTGGATTTAGTTTATTAACGTGTTGTACATTTAAGGACTTGGAAAATGGGAAATAAATTCTATATCAGTTCACATACTGTGAGTCACTGGAGAAATATGAACAGGTAGTTAGTTTACTTACAATGATGGGGCCTCGGCTGGTTTCTCTGTAAACATGCTGGTAGCCCAGGTACAGAATCAGAGTAAAGGTGCAGTACAAGAAGCCGAAGACGCCAACAGACACGAAGAACTCAGCCGAGGACGAGAAATCCCCCATCAGGTATGTTTTGTTGGTGGTGCCATTGCAGGTAGGTACTTCAAATGGCTGACTGGGAAGCCTGATAAAGAGAAGCAATACAGTGACCGTAGACTGCATCAACTGCAGCTCAAAAACTGTCAATTTGACAGTTAAAAAAACAAACATTGATGCCTAATACTACTAACTATTATTATAATTGTATTAACAATCATTATAATTAATACTTCTGCAACAAAATCACCAGTCCATCTAATGACAATATTCACTATGGTATGACTGACGTTCTGGTCGGTAATGTGCTCACCTGAAAGGATAGCCAAAATGTATGGTAACATCTTCTGGTTTGTCACATTTAGTGGTCATGGTGGTGAAACCGACATAACCACCAGTGGTGGCAAAGGCAAAAATGGTGAAAAGCTGAAAAACAGAATGCAGACCGCAAAGTGTGATGTTCATTTAAGAATACAATACTTTTTAATCACCAAAAAATAAAGCAATCACCATGGTAAAGACCGCATTTTACATCTTACCATTCTGAATGACTAAAGTACCTGGAAATGTTTCAAAAATGAATGGAATTTCCCTTTAATTCTGATAAACTGAGGCATGTCTAGCTACTTCACCTATGCCAGACTTTCTTGCATTTTCTAATGTGAAGTGAGCAAACAGGTGCAGATAACTACTGATGTTCAGGCAGTGATCCGTATACTGGTGGTGCTGAATGCTGAGTGTTTGGATACCTTGCATTACAAATCTTTAATTTAATCTAATCAATATACAAGAAAAAGCAGTTTGACAAGCATCTGATTGTATAGTATTTTGCACCACTGAGGAAAATACACAAAGCAAAATACACACTCATTTTCAACACTTGACGGTTTTCTGGTTCTGAAATGTGATAAACACGCTTCTATGTTACAGATCTGTGCATCTGTTTGCCTTTCTATGACAAACTATGCACAGTTAAAGTTCATTTTGTTGCTAGGCACCTTGTAAATTAAAATTGTTGGTAGATTTGAGACTTCTGAGTGGCATAACTCAGATCGGTGTAGGCTTTCCCTTCCACTTTAACTTTCTGAAAACATTTGCTTTCCAGCATGTTGCCTTTATTTTCTCTCTCCCTTCTTCCTCCATTTCCCTCCGCTGACTCATCCAAACTCATGCCACTGCTTACTTTCCTTTTCTTCAAGAAGCTTCTTGTACACAGTAAAGAAAACCCATGGCAGAGGTCAGAACAGCGCTGACGAAGAATGTGTGTGTGGTGTGATAAACAAAGTTAGCAGAATCACTAATGAGGAATTCTTTCCAGGACTGTCTTCCATCTCCCAACTAGAACTCCACAGTTCAGGTCTACGCATTTGATTAAGCTTTTGCTACCGAGAATGCTGCACACATTCGGAAACAAAATGAACTGCAGCCCAACAAAAGCATCACAGCTCTGTTAACGAAATCATTTGAGAAATAAAGATCACTTCATTGTGGAGAAAAAAACCCAGTGAACTTGAACAACACTTGCAGTATACTCTGAAATGTTTTTGCTGCTTCAAAAACCTAAATTAGCACATGTTGAGCAGATGCCCCACTTGTTAAAATAAAACACACACAAGAAATAAATAAAAACATGTGTGGGGGCTCTGTTATGAACTGTTGCTCTTTACCTCACCTCTCAGAAACAGCACAAGAACTGCCTGATCTTTCACTTGGGCAAAAAGATGAACCTAATATAGTTTTGAAACAAACTGACATTCTTCCTTCGACCAGATAAAAAACTTAAACCGAAAGTGAGAATCGAGCAGCAGCGGTGAATTATGGTGGCCAAACACAACCACATAAAAAAACAAACAAACAAACCCACATTTCAGAAAACACACCTCCATTTCAAAAACCCCATTTCAGATAACGGAAAGGGCAGGACAACACTTCTTGTTTGTGAATGGACAGTACCCATGTCACTCATGACAGAATGACTCATGATGGATAGTGTCCAATCACAAACAAGAACAAGCCTTAAGTTTTCTGAAATCGAAATGTTAAATATGAAAAATATATCTTGCACTTGAAATGTGAAATTTCACTGTTAGATGAGACCTTTCCAATGAGTGTGTGTTTATGAAATGTGTGTGTGTTTTTGAAATGTGGATGTGTTTTGCCTCTCAGTAGTGAAGAGCTGTGTCTGACAGCTTCCAGGAACAACAGGTTCAGCAGAGGTAATAACTCAATATTCTTATTCCTAATATAAGATTTAAATTTACTGAAACTATCAACAATTATTTGTAATATGACTGAATTTCATAATCCAAGTCTAAAGGTGTGAAACATTTTAATGAAGAGAGAGAGCGAGTTTTAAAACACTGAAACTGTTCTTATTAAAACTTGGATGGAACAAAGTGGTTGCACAACCGATTGTTGTCCATTCTGGGTTTCTCCACATTTAACAAATTATCTTGACCACTTAAACTTGAAATGAAACATGTTTGCATGAAACATGTTTGCAAGGGTTTTTTTGTTGTAAAAAAGCACAAAAACCATGGGAAGGACTTCTCCAAGCCTAAAAATGTGCTTTTCTTCAATATTAGGTTTCACAATTTGCATTCCAGAGTCATCTGAGCGTATGAGGGATGTTGGCCTGTAAGTTAATGATTATGACACCCTCAAACACTTTCCTATAAATAGACCAGCGCTTTTGGCAACCAGCCGCATTACAGACATCCCCTCTCCCTGCTCACATACCACAAACATTAAACCTTTTCTGTGAAGACCTCAAGACTCATGCTGCCTATTTAAAGAGCAGCCCTGGCAGGCTCACAGCAGGGACACTATGGGGGGAAAAAAGGATCAGGCAGCATGAAATTGCAATCCCAATCATTTTTTCATTAAACAGACTCAAATGAAACATGTGATTCAGATTTTTCATGTTTAGACTAAAAATATGACGTACTTTTTATGAAACAGAACCTTTAAAACTGAATTTACACCATTCATTTAAAGCTGGGTCATATTAAGGAAAAAATACCTACAGAATGACCAAATAAAAAAAATCATGTTTCATCGGCAGTGGAACCACTATAGGACTTTACACTGCAGAAGCACCGCCTTGGACTTCAAGCAATGTGGGGCATGGCGATGGCAGTAGACATGTTCAGGGACTGCAGAGCCAAGGATCTTAATATGGAAAGCAACGGGGAAAAATATATACCACATAAAGCTACTCAAAAATGTACAAAATATTATAAAAGGCCTATCTGAATTTCCAGCTGTCTTTTACTGTCATCCATTCTTAGGAGTTCTTGATTATAATATACATGTTTTTTATAATATTCATTTAAGTTGTGCTTATATTCTACTTGCAAATGACCTTCAGCACTTGCTACTGTGTTTCTCAGCCAATGTGTATCTGCTCCATTTTGGCTTCCAGTGGAAAATAACGGATAATTTCAATGCATTTCCCTGAGCCAAGAAAATACCTGAAAAACTATAATCACTATAATAGAAGCCAATGGGCAGCTGCTTGATTCAGCAAATGTTAATTTGACACAAGGTCCCTGTGAACTATGAACTGACCTGTATATCTGTATAATTCATTCTGGGACTATTTTTACAAAACATACAGTGATTAGTTACAGGAAGATTTTGCACAAAGCGGAATATCTAAAAGTGAAAGTGATCAATCAGTCACACGTGAACACTAGGGCTGCCACCAAATAGTCGACTAAACGTTAGTCGATATGAAGAGGGCTTGGTCGAATACATTTTCATTAGTCGGTTAGTTGCAACAAAAAAAAAATCACGTGAAATTACGCAGTCAGGGGCTGCGCAGTCAGTGTATGACATCAAAGCAACGAGGCTCGTTTAAACAAATGCTTACACGAAATTTGTAACTACAGTCTGTTTTAGTCATGATGACGTATTGTCGCAATCCTGCAACTTTGGCGCTTAAAGGGTTAATATCATAAAGGAAAGATTATTCGACTAATCGCTAAAATACAAGAGTTTTGGTCGACTAGGAATATCTTTAGTCAGGGGCAGCCCTAGTGAACACACCACTGCACACAGTGTGAACAGCACGAAATTCATCCTCTGCATTTAAACCCATTCACAAAGTGAAGTAGCAGCATATATATATATATATATATACA
>JBBMFX010083459.1:0-10178 GCA_037832545.1 Rhabdalestes septentrionalis
GTGCCTTACAAAACTTTGTCTTAATCTTTGAGTCTTTGGAACACTTTGTGAGTGGTAAAAACTTATTTAATGTGAATGCCAGTTACTTTTGTCTGGGATTGGTAAACAACACTGAACAGCGGGTTAATCTACACTAGCTGTTAAGAAGTGTTCCCTGATATTTAGCAATCATTCTTTTATAGCAGCTCATCAATGGCAGGCACTGTTAAAACCCATTTAAGGCCTCATGGGGTTCCATGCAGAAGAAAAATTCAGTCATAAATGGTCGGAGGACAGCAGTGAAGAAATTGTAGAAACACTACATTGTCAAAAAGGTTTTATTAGGACAATTGGTACACAAACCTGCAATGAAAACCACAAGTCACTTGATGCAAGTCTTTCATTTTTGAGATTTGAGTTACTTGCTAACATAAATTTTACACTGTGATTACCTTTGAGTACCTTTAACCAGAATCAATAATGACCTATAAAGAGTCACTTAATAGAATGATAATTATGTTTATATTTACAATGTGGATGACCAGCTCAGCACACAGCCAGTTAATAAGATATCAGATATGCACTGTAACAGACTCTTTCCATGTAATAAAGGAAACATTTCACATTTTCATGTGATTCAACTGTGTAATTGATTGTATGTTATTGAATGTTAATCTCATTACCTCATCACCTGCTGCTATTTTATTGGATTTATTTTGATTGCAATAACACTAAGCCACTTCCATAAATCATTTTGCTGTATGAATCTGCTGGTACACTACAGTACACTAATTAAAATCTTTACATGCAGCAATGGTAGTGTTACACTATTTGTTACCCTGAGGTTCATGTCTTTGAGTTGCACTATTGTTTCTTTTGACTTTTTTTTCTAGTTTTTATTCTTTCATGCTGCATTGAGCATGCTAATGACGCAAGATTTTCCCTCGGGATGAAGTTCCTTTAGGATAAAGATCTTTCATATCTTATTTTGTTTTTTTTATTTGATCTTTTCTCATGTATAGTTGTTCACTCAATGCTTAACCAAAATAAAAATCTGCAATTCGTGAAATAAATGGATAAGTGGTGAGAACATGCGGGTGCAAAAACTTAACTGATTTGTAGTGTAGGTGCTATGAAACAAACGCTGGCTTCCAGCGATGTGTAACAGAGATGTTAGGTGCACTTGCAGCAAATAACTATGAATATCTTGACAAGCTTGACATGGTTTCAAATAGAATTCTTGGCTAAAGACTAAACTGAAGGACAGAAATAAAGTGCTGCATGTATGTGTTTAAAGGAATGAGGCAGAAACATGAGGATATATATATAATTCATCCAAAGCTTTAGAAAGCTTAAAACTTTTGCGATATACGAGGTGCAAAAGGACGGCATTGCAGTAAAGGCTAAACATTATAGCAAAATTGAAAGGCAAGGTCACACATGTTGAGGCTGGAAATGAAAAGGTTTTATTCATTTCACCGCAAGACGGATGATGGTCCTAATTTAATAAGCTTTTTTCTTTTTTTTCCTTTTCTCACCAGGTTGAAACTTCCGGAGTCTTAAGCCTTTGGTCTGGTACTAATTGAGGACGAGTCTGAGCTCAGTCATGACTGGAGTCCCCGTCTCTCTGCCTGTCTTAAAGACAGCCTTGCACTGCTTTGTCATACATTTTTAAAGTTGTTTTTAAAGCTGCTTCCCGCATATTCTTCACTACTGCCCATGGACCATCAATAGTGGATGCATTTACCTCCCTCACACATTTTTCAATCTGAATTGTATGTCTGTATTTCATTTTCTTTTACCTTGCTGGGATACCCACTAGGATACACCCACCGCAATCACCTTCTTTCGTCGTACTGGGAACCCTGTTTGAGGTGTAAGGGATATACCAGGATTTTCCTCTTTTAACTGACTGAATATTGTAAATGTACAGGAATCGAAATGTATTAAAGCCACAGTGCATGTGAGCAGTTATTTTGTGTAAGAGACATGCCTGACTTTTATGAAGAGGTCTACTTTAAAAAGACAAGAGTATATAAGACTACTTAATTACAGCTGGCATCACATTCAGCACTGGCAGTTTAATTTAAAACAACTGTTGCACATTTAAAGAGCAAAGAAGGATAAACAACAGCAAAAAGGATTGCCTTGTTGTCGGCGAGAGATGTGGCCACACATGATAGGATTTGGTGCTGAGGCAGGCTGGGCAAAGGCAATTTGATGTGCGACAGCCACGACCACACAGCACAATGCGATAACAAAGTAAAGCAATATTCCCCTGGCCGGCTCCACAGCACTCATCTCTCTCCATAATTCAAGCAATCTAGCAGCTAGCCCAGGGAGGTGATCAGCTGTGGGGTGCTGAGCACACAGGTTATTTGCTTGTCTGGTGTGTTTGGTTTTTACATTCTCCTTTTGAGCAGGCCCTTCACTGCTGTTTGCCTAATGCTTTGAAGGTGTCTGGGGCGGGGCATGTGAGTGGCGGGTCGGGAGGCGTAACCATGAAAGCAACAGTGTTTCAGCCCATTAAGAACTTTCCTCGCTTTTGTAGAGACAAAGAAACGGCGGCTTATGGAGTCTCCATCCCCGTCTAGGATGATTAGTTATACCCCGGCTGCTGCCAAGCGTCACTGCAGGAGAGAAGAAATAGTAGTCCGCATACATCCCACCTTTACGGTGGTTTCTGGAGAAAAAGAAATAAATCACATCTTTCGGAGTGAGCGTGAGCAGATGATGAGAGATGGTGCCATACTAATTGTAGCCAAGGTGACACCAGCCTTTTAAAATAAAGTAAAGGAGGCATTGGTGTCCATGGAAACAAGTCAGTTGCAAGAAATCTGAAGGGTTTTTGGTACTTCGGATACTGTCTCCTGAAGCCAGAGGCAATCTGAAGTTTTGCCTGCCCTTTCACTTCATTGTTCACGGTGCGATTGAAGCGTGACCTCTGTCAGATCACCCGAAGGGGTGGGGGAGTGGGATGGGGGGACACAACAGCAAATATAATCAAAAATCTGCAATGCACCCTAAGCACGTTAAGATTTTTTGTCTCTCCCAACTGAAAGGAATAAAAGGGATATAATGGGGCGGCAAAAAATGAGAGTCAATTGGCGTGCTGTACCCACAAGCCCCGTTTGAACAATAACATTAACGCATAGACAAAAGCTTGGCATTGGGAGCCTCCTGAGCAGGCAGATTTAGAGTTATGACTGAGCTGTAATGGTGGGATGCCCTGAGCTGTAAATTCCCGCTCTCCTCTGTCGCGAGAACTGCTTGCCTTTCATTTCCTTGTTATTTAGTGTCGTAAAAGGGATAAAGCAGTTGATATGAAAGCATGATACAGGGCGCCACACACCTAAATCAACCGCATGACTTGCGGACGCATGGGAGGCTGAGGAGTGAGGCAGATTGATCTCACTGCAGTGCGAGGATGGCTGATTTGAAAAGCAACACTGACCCCTTGTGTTGCACATGCTGCATCTTCATAGAAGAAGCATATCTGATGAAATATTGGGGATTGTTTTAGTTCTTTTTATACAGGCAACTTCTGCAGCTTTGGTTAATGCAGCCTTTTGTTACTGCAAAGTGCACAGTCATAAAAAGGATACGCTCTCAAAGATCAAGGTGAAAGAAAGGGTTCTTTGCGTGAAAGCATAGAGAATATCTCAGCTGGTGCTTCTTTTGAGAAGTATTTCTGTGTAGGAGGTATGACTGTGATGAAATTTATGGGATGAGGAACCATCACATAATCCAAAGGCTTACAGAAAGAAGACAGAAAAAAGCTAAAAAATAAATAATAAAATCATGAATTTGATGTTACCACTGTTTCATGTTACATGTGATCTCACATCATTCGCATTATGATGTGTTTTTGCATACTTTTGTGAATAATATGTGAAGTATGTGAATTTTTCAATGGGAAGTTAAGGAAGTTCAATTTGGTCAACAACTTTTACATGATATTCATTGTACCTCCAATAGATTCATCTCATTCAAAGACAACACCCATTCTCTTTACGGACATGGTTATTTAGGACTTCATTTTTCCATGTTTCCTTAATAAGAATGTAAACATTCTACTGTGGCAGCATTGCTAATGCAGGTATGGTATATTTCCAGTTGCTTTGGTCATAATTTTGCAATAATTGTGGTGGTGAATTGAACTGAACTGCATATTATTACACAGATGACCAATAAAGTTTACAATGAACTATAAACTATGAACATAATCCAAGCTTTATGGATCTTTCTGCATTTGATGGCTTTCCAGCACATGGTGTGGTGACATTGTATGTAAGTGAATTACATATTTAACAGCATATTCTAGTGCAGAATGGGACGGCCCAAATAGCCTGCTGTCCCTTATCAAACGCTCGATAGATTTCAGGTACCATATTGTGCCTCGCTTATCTGGAGGCAATTCTGTATTTATCTGTACTCAGAGCTGATTTACGCAGGAGCTAAATGATTCTGTTTCTGAGAAGGCAGTCTCTTTGCCCTTCTGCGCGATCCTGCTGCGATGTTTTATGCCGAAGCACGAACGTCGTTTGCGGATAGCAGCTGAGCCTTTAAAGCAACTATCACCAGGAGACAGCTGGCATAGATGCAAATCAATCTGCATGTTTCCAGAGTTTGGAAGGTTTTGTGGAGCAGAAAACAGGTGGTAAAAGTACATCAGAAACCACTTTTGCGAAATGCCGCCAGCTCCCCAAGGCAGTTGTCTGTCACCGCTTACTCGCGGTTATGCAGCTGATTGTGCATCTTGCTATGAGCCTGTGAAATTAATCAAGTTTGCAGATGTTACAACGCTGGCAGGGCCAATAACAATGAAATGATTATTTTTTATTTTCCTCCCATTTCCTCTATAGGAATAAGGTTAGTGCAGGTGTAGATGCTGCAAGTCCCAGCTCAATATGAACTCAACTGAGGGGACGGCCTTTCATATTGGACATGTGAAAACTGAATTGCTACCACTAGATTAACAGCTGGGTGATGGGCAGGTATTTTTTTCCAAGTCAGGATTTGCTGTAATAGTACTACAGCCACTTACAGACTAGAGCCAGATTTACTAACAGAATGGCAAACGTGTCTTGTTTAAATTTGAACTGGACCATCTCTTATTAATCAAGAGGCTCTGGGGTCCAGACACTCAAATGCCCCCTGCCAGGTTCATCAGCACAACGGTTTTCACAGGAAATGGGAAACCACTGCTCAGCTGAAGAAAGGAGGCCCAGCAGGGACTTGGTTCAAAGCCATCTCTGAATGTTTGGTGTACCTGAGGAATCCACAGTCTGCTGCTACTTCGCAGTAATTGAGAACCTCTTAACCTTTTCTGCAATTGCTTGGAAGCCTAACCTCTCAGGAGGTTAAACTGATTGGTCCGCACACCTTCTAAAACAATGGTGCTGTGGCTTCTACATTTGTGGAGCGTTTAAATGGAATCCCCTCTGCCCGGCTTGCTTTTGCCGGAGTGACTTCCTTTGGGACGGAGGTTAAAATCAAATCGTGAACTGCACAGCTCGGGGTGAGCACCTATCCTGAGGCTGTTCTGTTTCAACCCTCCAAAGAGGTTTAACAACAGTTTGGCTCATTTTGCAATTTTCTGGCGATTTTGCAGTTTCTATAACACTGGTGACAAAAACAACACTTTGAGTTCTGTACTAAAACCGAAGGGAAATGCAGACAGACTTGCTCAGGTGCTTTGTCTGATTGCAATTAAAAATTACTTACAGAGCTCTTCTTTCAATTCTGTTTCCACATGTCTCAAGTTATTAAAACAAAGACATAAAACAGAAAAGTATAAATTGCAATGGCTATTTAAACCATCTGGTTCACCACACCTGTGATCTCCAACCTCCAGTTTCTGTCTTGTGAGGTATTCCTGGTATACAGTACGTAGCACCCACCAGAAGTGGTCCAAGGAGGGACAATCCCTAAACTGGCAACAGTGTCATGAACAAACATGGGGAGTGAAGCCTAGCCTGTCTGGTTCAATCTCACAGATCAGCTATTGTAGTGCAAACTGCTGTAAAGGTTATTGCTCACTATTACAGAAAGTTTTCACAAGGAACAGGTCATCATAATTCGTCTTGAATGAAGCTGCATAACTGCGCACTGGTCAGAGTGACAATGACAAACCCTGTTCATCTCCAAAAGTATCTACAAAGGGTAAATAGAAATCTGAACTAGCCCCGGCAGCACAAGTACAGTTTTGTCCAGGATTAACCACTAACCAAAATATGATTAATTGTGAAGGATTATCAATCCTAACCTGTTTGCCTAATTTCAACTCAACATGAGCTCCTCCCCCATCCAAGGGCAACTGGTGTTCAAAACTCCAGCAGAGATTGTTGTTCCTGTTGTTGTGGTCTAGAGACTCTCAAGCTACTCTTACAACAAAAGCTATCTTGACTGACTCTTAACTGTACCAACTCCATCAGATATAGATGGATAATCTGTCCAGCAGTGATTAAGCTGTACAAAAAGACCTTCTATTGTTTGTTTTCACCAAAAAGCCTCTCTCTCTTTTGGGTCTTGTTTCCTCCTGAGGTTTCGTCCTCTAGCTTTAGTGAGCTCATCCTCAAATCCATCACCCTTGGCTTGCTCAATAGGAGCTCTGACCTGGATTCTGTAAAACTGCCTTGTGACAACTCTGGCTGTAAAAAAGCACCAAATATATAAAATTGAACTAAATTGACCAATCTTAATTCAGTATATTCTAATGAGGGAAGACAAGTGGCTGCTTTCCTCAGGTCGATAACAAACATTTTATGTAGTATCTTCAGCATATACTCTATGTTCTTTGACTCTACCTTTCAGGCAGCAGGAGCTTTATACCTTTGACTCTAGGTCTAGGGCTACTCAGATCCACTAGATGGTGATAAAGTAGTTGATATATTGCCGGGACACATCCTGAAGTTATATGTGTGAGTCTAGGCTTCTACCAAGGCTCCTGTTAAAGCCCTGCACCTGCTGCAGGGGAATATATTTAGAATATATTTTAAGACTGCAAGTCTCTAATACCATATTAGCACTTCAGGGTTGTGAGCCTTATACCATGAAGGGCTTTGGGAGGAGATAGTGGAATAACAATAGCCTTGATTTTTCATAATAGACTCACTATTTACTACCAGACACAGAGACAATAACTTTTTTGCTTATGACATTACTGTGAATCTAATGCAGCACATTTGATGTGTCTCTTCCGAGCAGAGGGACACAAGATAATTCATGGCTAAGCGTGCAGGGAAGATGAAGAGAAGCAAACTGCACTGTAGGGTGCTGCTTTTTTTAATACACTCCCTCCACTCACTTCATTGCCCTCCTCCCTTCCTCCAGCCGTGCGTATCAGTGCATATCATAGTCATAAGAAAACCTCATATATTACTGATCTACCCATTGTCTCTCCACAAATGTGTCTTGCTTAGCAAGGGTGGATAAGCGTAACAGAATGTTAACAGAAACATAATTAAGCCTAATATGCCAACACTGTCAGAACAAAACCTCGAAAAGTGTTGATTTTCACAAAAAGGTATAATGGAGGTAAAATAAAACCATGACCAACACATTTTTTCGACCGTTTCTTTTAGTTTGGTCTTCATTAAAACTGAGATGAAAGAAAAGGAAAATGGCAAAAACAGAGATACAAGGCTTCATTCCAATAGGGATAATTGTTGTAGCTTTGTAATAAATGTTATCTATGTTAAAAATCTATATTTGTATTCTATGCAAAGTCACACTGCTAGGATGGAAATAGTTTCGCATAGCACTGCAACTTAGCGATCTAAAATGTGCTACAATTTCCCATAAAGTTCTTGAACAACCTGGCTATAACTGCCATGAAAGTAATTCATTTGCTTTTCCCATTAGAAAATGACGGATTTCACACACTGGCGTACTAAAGGGGGGCCCCGAACGGGGTGCTGCTGGATTTGCCTTTGAATGGCGAGGAGGGGGCTGCCTGGCAGGCCCATAAAGGGCCTCGTTATTGGGGGTGCGAGGGCAGAGGCGGGTCGGGGGAGTACCTGTGACAGTGCCAGACAGAGTGAGGATTGTGAGTGCCACAGGGGCCAGCTGGGGCGGGACAGAAGGCGCTCAGTGGTGGGCAGGAAGTGGCAGTGAAGCGGCTGTCACAATGCCACACTCAGTGCAGCTCGCCGCCAAAAAACTGCAAGGTCATCATGGCTGCCCAGTCTTAAAGGGGAGTTTCGCTTATTTTTCAAAAAATGTGATGAATGCGTTTTGTGAGTGATTAGAGGGCAAAAGCCCCAGAATGCCACGCAGAGTTTAATCAAGGTCACACGAAGAAGGAGAAACTTTGCATTGAAAGTTATTAAAGCATCTCAGCCCGCTATATTTTACCGCGACACTCAGCAAGTGCTCCTCTGGCGTTTATGGAGGAGCATATAATGCATCACTGCATAGATTACCACACGGAGGGCAAAGAAAGGAAGGTGTGTGATAGTGGCCTCAGTCATCTTTCAAGGCACTCATTGTAGGAGACATGAGCTGGGAAGAGACTGATGATGAAATCTTATGTGCTAAATGTTAGCATTAGACAATCTGCATTCATCTGAGGTGCTGATGTAGACAAATGAGCTGTTCTCCACCTAACCCTTCTTCCGGCGTCAGGTTGACTTGAACACTTGTTGTGCATTATGCTAGGCAGATTTGCCATTTACTTTATAAGGCTTATTTACAAATGCTTTGTAGCCACTATACCAAACACTGGTGGACTAGTGGTTAGGCATTTCATCCTGTATTAAGAAGGTTGTGGGTTTAAATCCCAGGACAACTAGCGACACATCTGAGGGACCCTTAAGGAAGATGCTGCTCACTAGGTGCTGTGATCCTGCCCAGTGCTTCACTTGGTGAATGGGTTAAATATCAAGAAGAAATTTGTGCTGTTCACATTGAGTGCTGTCGTGTGTTCACATATGACAAATGGCCACTTTACGTACTTTTATGGAGGTTTGCATCAAGTCTTGTTCAAAAAAGGACTTATCCTACATGTACATTATATTACAAGTACTGCTACACTGATGTTTGCAGACAAATTCACATCTTTCAATTTATTTCAAAGTGAAGTATTCTGAAAATATTAATTAAGGAAATATTATTGTGCGTAAAACACAGAACATCCCAAATAATTCATTTTCAGGATTAAGATGGAGAACTGAAAATATATATTTAACAGAACAACTAACAGAACAACTTTTTTTTTCAGATTTTAGTGTGCCTTTATCAACCTTTGGTCTGCATTGCAGCTTCCACTACTTTTAGGAGACTTTGTTTTGTATTTTTCAAATTAATCTGCTTAAATATATTTCCATGCTTTTTATAAACACTTTCAAAGCGGATTGGTTTTCTAGTCTTACAACCCCAGTTATGATCTGACTCAAAACATT
The DNA here is from genome assembly GCA_037832545.1 of Rhabdalestes septentrionalis. Taxonomy (NCBI): domain Eukaryota; kingdom Metazoa; phylum Chordata; class Actinopteri; order Characiformes; family Alestidae; genus Rhabdalestes; species Rhabdalestes septentrionalis. The sequence continues at coordinate 9,384 of JBBMFX010083459.1, forward strand.
CAGTGATGAACGTCAAAACCATTCAGTGATGTTGCGATGTAGGCTGGCCAATTCTGAGGCTGCAGTGTGTTTTTTGCTATCATGTTCTATTAAGCTATTTTGCTATTTTATTTCCTTTTCTCACCATGACTTCTTGACAACTACTTGTTCTTTCAGATTTGTAACATGTTTTTTCACCCTGTGAAAAATGGATATAAACAGATGTTATCTCTCAAAGAGAATTCTGATATCCTGGTGATTGTTTTGTGGTCTATCAGGTCTTTTTGCTAGGACCCCACTTCCTCTTTTACTATATGTTGTCTATTCCAATTCTGAACACTTCCATTTTTTAATATAAATTTTTCTTTAACCCCATCTCGCTTTTATGGAAGTTGCTTATCCTGTACTTAATGTCCTACAAAATATCTCTAGTTTATACAAAATTACAATTATTTTAACCATTTTGATCACGATAAAGAAACGTATTCCTTATCTACTTACATGCTTTGAAAACAAAACACAAAAAAATACCAAAACATCATTATTTGATGAGAATTTTTGCTATTGTCTATTTTTATATGTCTTATCAATAGAGTTTTAAAGATCAAACATGTGCTACCCACGTGTGCCACACACAGAGATTCCCAGCCTCAAAAGCTATGATATAACCCTTTGAAAGTTCTTTCAAAAAGCCCAGTAGGCGAGGCAGAGCCTGGATGAAACCATTACTGATGATGAATTTCCTGGATCAAACTGTAAAGTTACTTTTTGATCTCGTCCAGAGCATTGACCCTTTCATGTCAAAACAGAAGTGCA
>JBBMFX010083488.1:0-10177 GCA_037832545.1 Rhabdalestes septentrionalis
AACGCACAAAGCTTTTATTACATCACTGGGAAAAATGTTATGTCTGACCTCCAGGGAGAGCCAGCAGGGTGCATTCTCGCCACGAAATGTGTTACAGAAACTCCACCACAGTACACACTTGATGCTGTAGCTGGGGTGTGTATGTGTGGGTGTGGTGTGTGTTTTTGTGGGTGTATGCATTAATGTACATTGTCTAACGGACTGTAACCCTGGGTAGGCCAGGTCAGGCCCAGGCCAACACAGATGTTTTCAGTCCTACAAACGAGGAGAGGATTTTTATTAAGCTGCATTTTTCAAGTCAATGAAATTTGATTTGTTTTCTGTGAGTAATGTCATTGTATTTAGGCCAATGTAACTAATTACCCTTTCCATCATTTTTCGCTGCTTAGCAACTGTTGCTATTGACCATTTCCTCCAGCTTTTAGTGTGTTACCAGCCTGCCAGTGTTCCAGTAGCTTCAGCTGTGGAGGGCCAGTGTCAAGTAGAGTGGGAGGAGTTACCTGCTCAAACACACCTGGTTCAGTTTACCTGTGGATTGTCAGGTTTAGTGCTTGTGTTTGTGAAGAGGAACTACCAAATTGTGTTTGAAGCATTGGCATACTAGTAAGAAACAAAAAAAATGGAGGAAGTGGTAGATACAACCAGTTGCAAATTGATTGTAATTTGTGTGTAAGGTGGAGGGGTGTGTGTAAGGTGGAGCTTCATTTTACTGGCCATAATAAAAAAAACATTCACAGAAAATAAATCACATTTCATTATCTTAAAAAATGCAGTGTGATATTTATCTTTACTCATTTGTGAACTGAAAACATCTGGGTTGGCCTGGGTCCAACATGGCATAATCATGTTTATGGTCCTGTGCAGGACTATGTATGTCTCTCTCACACACACATACACACACACACACACACACACACACACACACACCCACACACACACACACACACATACACACCCACACACACAACCATACCCCCACAGAAACAAATACACTATCCACACAAACACACCACAGCTACAACAGCAAGTGGGTACTGCAGTAGAGCCTCTACACTTGCATTTGGTAACATATTTGGTGGCAAGAATTCAACCTAGATCTGCATTTCTCTGCGGTCTGGGGTGTCTGATGGATCCTTCCATAGCTTCGGGTCTTTAAATGCCCCCTGTTCAGGTGTACACACTCCATTAATTAATTCTGTGATTAAAGTCACTGTGACTTGACGCTAGAAGACTAGAGCCAGATGCTGCTGCTCTGGTTGAGTTAATGACGCAGTATTGCTAACAAATGTTTTTCCATTACAAATACAGCAACGTGACCCCCATCTGATACCAAGCCGCTCACATCAAAACGTTGTCATCCGAACACACCACAAGAGACCATTGCTTTCTTTTTCTTTCAGAAAAAAAACACAACAATGGAAACATACTAAACTGGGAAGTCGACAAAGTACAAGCAGGACTGTCGGTTTGGGCTGAGGATACATATCATGAACTTTATCTATGACACTAAACAATTTATCTCTAACACAGTGAGGAATGCAAAGGTGTACCAGGACATCACTAACAAGTTAGATGGGTAAGCCAATCACCACATGGCTGAAGGAATAAAAGAGCTCAAACAAGACAATAAATATTAATCTGACCGAAAAACGTTCCACCTCCTATGCAAAACACCATCACATGGTTATAACAGTGATGACTTCGAAACTGAATTTCAGGGTTCTTTATATTTGATGATAGACCGAAATAGGATTTTTCCTTTGTCTAAAAATGTTTCCTTTGTCTTAAATGAGCATATTAACAGCAGGGGAAGCATGGCAGGAAACTTAGCTTGGGCTGCTGCAGTTTAGGTTTTTTTTGCATTTGCTGCGCTGGTGTGAACTCATTTGTATCATCTGCATTGGGTAAATGTGTCCATGGTCGTTGGATTATTTCTACCTGGGTCGGGCGAGGTGTGATGTCTTGCTGGATATGAGGGAGAGAGAGAGATGAAAGGAGAGAGGGAGAGAGAGAGAGATATGAACGAGTGTGATCTAATTTATCCACACTGCCTGCATGATGGGGGTCCATCCATTTACACCAGACATGCCATGCACACACACACACACACACACACACACACACACACTTACACACTCTCTTATGACTCTCTAGTCCGGAGAGATTCTCCACATAATTACTATGATTACTCCATATTATACTGGGCCTGTGTCCAGTTTGCAGTATGAAGAGAGAGAGGGGGAATATTTCCAGTCAAACATTTGCCATTTTCATCAAGGCACACTGACCTGTCTCTCCTAGGAGGGCTGGGACTGGCTCCAACCCCCCACCTCCCCACCACCTGTGACCCAGGTTCGGATAAGTGGCTTAGATGATAAATGAACACAATAATTAAGGCTCAATGCTCAGAATGAAGGGTTTATGATGTTTAAGGAGGGCTATTCATCCACTGGCACCAGCATTACCCTTTTAAACTGCACGGCAGAAGACAAAATGGATCACTCCTCTAAAGTTCATCACGTATACGGCTAGCCGTCACCATTGCATTTTTGATGAGTGATCCCGCTTGGTTAATATCATTTGTTTTCCAATTTAGGTATGTAATTACCAAAGCTGTCAAATGATTAACATAATGGATGATATTTGATCATATTATTTTGGTTATTAAATTGCAATTGCAGTGAAAAGTGATGCATTTTCTTCTTATCAGAGTCATTGCTTGATTTAAACCTGCTCTTGTAAAATATATAAACTAGGAGGAATATACATAATTTCATATGTACAATGTTTCAATACCTCTCACTCTCACTCTCATTTAAGCAGTTTGTGTATTCCTGTCACAGTAGAGGGGAACTGGAGCTTTCTATTTTGCCGTTGCTTTTGTTAGTTTGTTGCTTGTTGATTTATACCACAAGTGTCAGACAGCATAGTCTGAAAAATGCACAGCTTTTAAAAATTACAATTACATTTTCTTTAGTGTGTAACATTTGACAGCCCTGTCATATATTTACTGGTCTGTTTTCAAACGAATTTCAAATGAATTTAAAAACTCCACAATCAAAATGTTCGTTAGCAATGTATAAAAGACAAATACCGCAGTTAACACAAATTACATTTAACCTAATAGATAACTTAGCTAAATATTTTTACCTGCCTTTATTGCTTTTTTGCTTGTGGATTCTCTCTTTTTGTGTTTACTGGGACACTGTTCTACTGAGTGACAGGTCTGCTGACAATTAGCCATGCCCACTCAATGAACCATGGAAGCCCTGCAACGTAATGCAAAATAATGCGTACCGTTTTTTTATTTTTCATGTTAGATACCAAATTGGACCAAATGACCCTATATTGAGCTCTTCTTCTGCACATAAACTGTCAAAACTGTCCCCATTAATGGCCAAATACTAGTTGACCGATTCCCATTATACACGATTGTACAGAGCAATGCATTCACAACCTCATGGCTCTATGACTGTAATGCCTACTTTATGTAATATCATTAACTCAATTTAGGAATGTGTTACATATCTGGCCTTTTCATCTACTCCGGCATTTTCACATTTGGTCAATTAAACTATTTGAGGTATTCAACTGCCAACTGTGTTTATCCAAATCATCCATCCAAGTATTCCAACCATGTATTATTGCTTTGCGCAGTCCCTGAACCAATGCCCTTTGACTACAAAACCATTTCTATATGGTGCTCCTTCATATAATTCCAATTTTTCACATGAGCTGGTTCCCATTCTGCTCTAACGGGATTATTTTGCTCCGTGGATCAGTGCAACCATATGGGATATAGAGTAGGAGCCATATTAAGGTGAAAGAAGGAGAAATGGATTGTGTGTATCATGTGTGTACTTTATGGGGAGCACATAATATGTGACGCTGGCACAGGCTAAATGCTAGCAATGGGACTCCAACACTGACTCACATTCAAAGGTATTTATCACACAGGCTGTTATATACTACTAGCTGCCTGTCATTGGAGGATCACATAGTATTTAAGAAGATGGCTAGATGTCATCTGATATAATTTTAGATTTTACATGTAAATTTGAGTTTTACTGCTTTATTGACTGTGAAATGTCAAATACAACTTTCAGTTCTTTTGGAGTTTTGTATTATTAACTGTTTAACTGTGTACACTAACTTGTTCAGTTGATTGCTATTGTGAAATATGCTATTCTGGTGGTAATTTGTGTAATTCTTTTAATTGCAGAGAGGGTTAACAAGGGACATTAATTTAGTCATTCCTTTATTATTCGAGCCATGTGTCTTTAATCAGTGTTGCAGATGTTGCTGGAGCCTGTCCCTGATCTCAAAAGATGAAAAGACGCCCTATACAGATCAACAGTCCATCACAGTAAATGGGGAAAATTACCAAATGATTTTTTTTACTAACAAAATTTTCACTAAAGAAAGTTTTCCTAAAGAAATATTCATTGGGTTCACTAGGTGGTTTTGTAAAATCAGGATATAATTTTGTCACAGATATTATGACAACAATGGAAAGCTGGTAATTTTTACAGTTCAGAATTTCATATTTAACCATTCTAAAAGACTTTAATCACAGTCACCATTGAGGTTGTGAAAAATGAGAAGAATCAAATATCATAGCACTCAGGATGGTACTACTTATTTGCAGTCTTTTTCTTTTTCCATCAGTTGTCTTTCTACAAAATTTTTACTAGTATAGAATTTTTTTAAAAGACCAGTACAGTCTGTACAGGCATGTAGTTTAAAAGCAGTGCCTTGGTAGCATAATTTAAGGGTTTGGAGAACAAGAGGCGTAAATGACATTTTCATAATTTTACAGGAGAGCTAAAACACCATCATTGTAATTTTCGGCGGTACATGATGATTTAAAAAAGTAACTATTATTGGGACCATATTTTTTACCATTTGATAGAGCACATCAAGACCATTAAAATGATGTATAAAACTTAATTTCACACAAGCTATCACTTATGCCCCTTGTGTTCCAAACCCTCGAATTGTCCAAGACTTACTTTTAGAATATCTCAAGTTCTAACCTTGGCAATAACAAGCTATGTAATATTTTAACCAACACATAGAACCATGATCATTAAAAATGGCCCATTGATACGAATCATCAAACTGTGCCTGGCTGAAGCTCACAAAGACAAGATTGGTTGTGCTTGTAGAAATTGGTTAGAAATTTGAAAGACATGTGATGTGTAGCTTTAGAATGATATACAGTTTCAAGTGACAGTTTTGGAAAATAGGTGGAATCTCATTAAAAATAGTTAAACAAATGTCTTTGTTACACGTACATGAAAGCAAGATTCCCTCATGGTAAGTAGCAGCTTTGATCTATGTTTAGCAATGCCATCGCAATTTACATTTACCTCATTTGGAAGATGATTTTTTGGCAAATGGCAGTTTTTCGAATCACATGAGTAGGCAAGTGTAATATTAGAAACCTTCAAGGACGCTTATTGGTGTTAGGAATTACTCCACGTTCTCCTGTTAGGAAGAGAATGCTGTTGTCCACTACACTAACCATCCACTGCACATTATGTGTGAGGATCTGACCAGCGGCGTTGGAAGCATTTTAAATGTGAGGGGTATGCATGGGGCCGGGGTTTTGGATGTGGGGCGGGGTTTGGGTGGGGATGGGAGTGCAAGTCTCGTCCTGTTAGGGGGTGGGGGTGTTTGGAAAAACCTGTTGAATCTTAAATCTTTTGCAAAAGAATCCAATCCATTTAATGGATAGAAGAACACACACCACTGGAAATCCGCTCTGGGTTTTCCTCCAAATCAATGCATGCAAGCGAAGTGAATGGTCAGTGCAGAGACAGGCTGCTCGTATTTCTAGTGGTGTGCGTTCTTCTGTCGGTTTAGTGGAGTGGATTCTTTCACCAAATATTCAAATTCAACAGTGCTGGGAGAATGAATTATTTATGTTAAACGTGGAGGGGTCCAAAGGAATAATTATGAAATGTGAGGTGGGCCATGTCCCCTCTGATTGAATGGCGATGACGCCCATGGGTCTGACTGTCATTGTGAAATGTACACATACACAGGACTGTTGATTTACATGTGTACGTGGTTTGTCCCAGAACTGCCTCCTTACGTTTGGTCTTGAGGGAAGGTGTACGTGTTTTGTTCCAGAATCGCCTCCTTTGGCTTGGTTTTGCAGGAAGTATCGCCCAGTGTGCTAACAATAGCACCAAGGCAGCAGAGAGCTTTAAATGCCCTTGGGGAGACTCACAGGAGCCTACAGGTCATTCTAACAACATCTCTCCCTCCAGGTCTGGTTATTTCACCAAGTGATCAGAGGCAGCAGCCGCACAGCACAGCTGCGGCGGACCTTTTAAGAGTCCGGGGCGGAAGATATCCGAGAAGGCCCTTAAGCCATTTAATGCCACCCTGCATCCGTCTCGTGTCAACGCAGCCTCCTTGTTTGGGAAGCAAATATCAATGTGGACGCCTAGAGAGCGGGAGTAATATGGCAAGAGGGCAGCGGGATTGTTGGTACATTTGCGAACTGCGAGCGGCGGGTTTACACATTCAAAATGCCAATATCCGTGCCCAAAGCACATTAAAAGTGACTGGCGGCGAACAGGGATTTGCTTCAACTGACCTTGTCAAGGACTTTGTGAGGCGCACACAGTTTACAGGGGTGAAAGCGGGGCCCTTTCTTCAGCGTTTGCTCATAAACACGAACTCCAATTTGTTTCCGCGGAGCGCCGAGGCTGGGACTGCTGTCCTCTGTATTCTAATCAGGACAAAAGCAGATTGCCGTGACAACCAAGACTCCGAGACAGACACTGTTAGGAGCTGCTTTGGTGCGTGACTATGCGACAGCAGCAAAAAACACATCACACAAAAAAACAACATTAAGGGGCTAATATTTCACAGTTTGCTTGTAATAAAAATGTATAGCACATTGGAGTGGCTTTATGTTCCAGCGCTAATGTGTTTTAGCATTATCGTTTTCAACCACCACCACCGCCCCCTTTTTTCATCCAAGGATGGTTTTGTTATTGTAGATTTAAAGCAGTGGTCTTCAAATCTGTCCCTGTTTCTGATGGGAAATCAACTCACAGTGGTGCACTTTTGAGGGGCCCTGAGAACCTGTTTGAGAACCACTGCTTTTAAAAGCCCATATTCAATGTATTGCTTGGTTTTAATGAGGTCTGTTTTCAACATTTCTGTGGGACTCTGCACAAAACCACCATTTCCAGCTTGTTACTATACCCAAGACTGATATTTGTATATGTTTTTCCATTAATCTCCAAAGGTTTATTCCATCAAGTTTCCCTTAAATCAGCCTTGATGACAACTGGTGCTTGTAAGAACTGTGGCCATTTAGCCCTAGTTTTGGATTTGGAGGATCCAACTACCACAGAACTGGAGGTTTGTCTCTGAACTTATAGCTGGGGGAAAATTTCCATTTTTTTTATGGTACAAAAGGTTCAAGTGTTTTCAGCTTTGGAAAAATGCCCAAAATGAACTGACCAGTTCACAAAAATCTGCCAAAACTGAAATGCGCAGGAAAGCACGGTTAATATTTTTAAAGTGATCAAATCATTACTTCACAAATCTCAGAAATCTCCAAATTAACAGAAGAAGAAAAAAACTTCATAATAATCAAAATAGAGACTAATGTGAAAGTTTTTTGTATTTTCCTACAATGGATGGGTAAAACACAGTGAGATGCCAGATTTTGAGCATAAAGATATGTAAATGCATCCATGTTTATGACATCACAAACATGGAATTCAGAAAGTTCTGTTTTTGCTGTATGAGCTGTATGGACCAGGCACATACACTTCTTTTTTTCAAATAAATAAATAAACAAAGCAAATGTTCTGTGATATGAACTCTTCAGAAAGACAAAGAGAGAACTGAATGGCACTGGTTACAGGTCGTATCTCATATGCATTCCTAATTAAATACGTAATGCGTTCTATTTGTTTGTTTATGAAAAATTCAAGAGCTTCAAAGAGCGAAGGGGAGTGCAGTGGCTGTGGCTCAGCAGGCTGACCCGGACTTGAACCACCGCTCTGATTTGGCGCGATCTCGCGGGACAGTGCGCCAGACTCGTTTCGAGCTAACAGCTTCATGATGTGATAATAATTCTCCCTCACAGGTTGCGAGATGTCATCGCTGCAACTTTATTGAATGACGAATGATCCTAATTCCGGGCGAGCCGTTGCGCTACGTAGAGAAACGACAGCATTTCAATAAGGTCGCCTGGTCTGCCTGCGCCGGGAAACTCCTCGGCCTTGTGGCCAAATGAGCTCTCATCAATATAGAAGCTAAGTGGAATTATGCCCACATATGGAATGAAAACGGCCATCCCATTTTTACCATTTTAGCCCAGTTGCATTTGGACAAGCACACAAGTGGGAGATTCTTTCTGCTTTCTGCTTTCACTCTCCTTTCTCATTTCAACATGCAATTAAAATAAGAATTCTTACATGAAAATGTCTGTCTGGATCCAATTCAACCCCACTTCACCCATGGACTTAAGAAGAAGAAAGCATAGAGTGAGAGAAAAGGAGAGGGACTTTGACTCTTCAGTGCCTCTTTTTTTAACTGCTTAGAGATAAATATACTCAAAAAAGAGGAATTGGAGTAAACAGACTACAACTCCAAGCATGCCGGCATAACTGTAATTTGAAGCACTTTCATTATGATTTTTAAAAAATGACCTTTCTCTTAGATTTTTTGCTCAGTTTTACCTGTTGTTGGGTTTAAAAAGCTCAAGGACAAATTGGACATCTGTGGAAGACCTGCTCCTTTCTCCAGAGTGAGGAGCAAGAAAAGCACCTGGTAAGTGGATATTGAGCTGGATCAATGCCATTAAAGGGGCCATTTGGTAGAACAAAATGTTCCTTAATTTTCTTCAAAGTAAAGAGATATGTAAACACTGTTAAACTTGTCCACTCATCCTGTCAATTTGTAGAAACCAATCTGCAAAACAACTTGTTTTAATTGTTTGTGGTGTCACAGAAACCTATGCATTTCTACATAGTAGTTTTAAGACCTTCACATTTGCGCTGAAGTTACAAAAGAGCATTTCAGGCTGGACTCCTTTAGAAAAGGACTCCTTTAGGAGTACAATCCATAGCAGCCAATCGGATTTGAGCATTTTCCAGATTTTAAGAGGAATCGACACTGACAAAAGGAAACCATCACTTTCTGGTTGGATAGCAAAATAGAATAATGTAATATTACTATGGAGAAGACTTACAATATTTAAGCGTCCGAGGTATACAGACTAGAAGGTATAGTTGGGGGTTTTGTGAACACTAGCAGATTTAAGTGACATGCAGGTTATCCATGGTGGTTAAATTGGTCTGGAGAACAACTGAGCCCAGTTATGGTCAGTTTGTTGGTCAATGTCCCAGGCCATTTATTAAGATAATAATATGGAATTTGCCAGTTTTTGGACCTTAATGAAGGGCAATTGCTTTTTGAGTCTTTTATGTCCTTTACACAGTCCTCAATCTTCTTTAATCTCAGGATTATCACCTGGTTTGGCTGATAAATACAGTCATTTTACATCTGCACCTTGTGAAGCTTATGGGACTCCACTTTTTTATTTTCTATGTTATGATGTTTCATTCTTCATCCTTACAATCTAAACCAGGTCAAGGCTATCTCCATGAGCTCAACCAGGTTTTCTAGTATGCCTTATGGTATAGTTTGGTCTATGATTTCAAATGTCATAGTTGTAAAATGGATTAAAGATGGTGATTTTACACTTTTCTGAATTCCAGTATTATTTAGTAAGATAGGGCTAAGCTGGGATATGAAGGAGTCACCTGGTTCGGAGGGTTATTTCTTGTGACGTCTTATAGTTATTTTAAAAAAGGTTGTCGAGAATAGTTCAATAAGATTAAAGGCATGTTTTATGTTTGACTTTTCTGTCCTCTGGGGGTGCAGTGACTCAGCGTGCCAATAAATATGAAGATGTTCTTCCAAACATAGTTATCAAGAATGAGTTAAATCTTAAGATCCTATTTTTGTTAGAGGTGTTGAGGAAATTCACATTTTAATCATTTGATTCATTTATTTCTTTATTTTCTTTATTCCTTTACATGTATTCACATTCAGTATTTAGTCAGTGATTCAGTGATTCATTTATTCAGTTCCTGATTGTTGTGTGATTCATTTAAGGTTAAGCAGAAGTCTTAAG
>JBBMFX010083509.1:0-10177 GCA_037832545.1 Rhabdalestes septentrionalis
TGATCAACGTTTGTGTAAGCAGTAGATATGTTAGGGAAGTAACACGTAACATTTTAATTATATTTTGCTAAAATGAAAACAAAATTAACATGATGACTCGAAAAAAAGATCTGTTCATTTTGCTGAACGAGACTCAAAGACACGAGTCTGTAAAATGATCTGACTTCCCATCACTGATGTACAGTTATATTTTACATAAAAATGTAGCTAAGTCCAAGTTAACATTTATGATACAATATTGTTAAATTATATTTTTCTTAATAGTTCAGCATAAAAATGCGTGACATTTTATAAATTGCCATTAAACAAACAACAAAAAAATGGAAGAAGTTCGGGTTTTCCGCAAAATTCCGTGAACAATTATTAGTTTGGTTCCAAGAAATATATCCATGAATGATTTTAGAGAACCTCCAACATACTGTTTCTGGAGATTAAATGCATGAGCACGAAGTTTAAAGAATCTTCAGACAGTGGCAAGTTCTCTCAAGCCAAACACCGGATTAGGAACCTGCAGTTTTAATGAATAGCTCAGCCAGTGAACTGAAGCTATGTTTAAAGAATGTTATTTGACTTTTGTTTATTAATAACATTAGCAGTATCAACAGATACTGCTTCTTAGTATCAACACCTACTAATACCAACTAATACTAACCATAATGATGTAATTTCCTACTTTACCATTTTAGTCCTATATTTCTCCCCCTTGAAGTCCACTAATAATATTAAAATCTGTCATAATACTGCATTCATCCAGACTTGTACTGTAGCTATAGTTGATTGTGCTAAATCTTGTCTGCTGGTCTTGTCTGGTTGTTTTGTTGCTTTTGTGTTTTTTCTTGCATGCACTTTCGTCCCATTGGCTCTTAGTTTTGTGGCATTTCTGTTTCTGTTCTTGCGATGCACCCTGGTCTTGGAGGCACGTTGTTTCATTTCACTGTGTACTGTGTGTATATGGTCGAAGAGACAATAACAACCTTCTTGACAACTTGACTTTGTGAGGGTTTATGCTGCAAAAAGTCATTACTATAATTTTTTCAGAGTAAAACAGATGTTACCGTTCCTTTTAAACTGACATGTGTTCTGAGTGCCAGTTGGAGGGGCTGAACTGCTCTAGATCTCAGTGAAGGTGAACAGTGAAGGTATCCAATTTTTTCCTGAATTAAGGGTCCAATTTCACTTGAGAGCTGGGTTTATATGCACATATTTTTTTATCCACTGGTAATCCAACATCACTGGACAGGTCATCATGCTTGGAGGAGAACATTAATCACCAGTTCTGCTACATTAGCTAACAGATGCCTGCATCATGCAGGGAGAGGGAGTGCAATCCTACCCTTCATTGGCCTCCTGAACATGGATGGCTGTGGTTTCTCTGGTCAGGCAGCTGATCCTATGATGAGAAGGTTGTTGGTTTGAGTCCCAGGACTGCTGAGGTACTTTTAAGCGAGGTGAATGGGTTAAAAACTCATAGCTTTTGAAAATTTTGTGGCATTTTTTAAATAAATGCCTGCAATAGGTTGTACGTTTTGGTGATTTATTACAGAAAGTTAATTAAAATGTTGATTTCTTTGATATAGGCCCTTTAATACCTCGTCCCAGCAGCCAGATGACCCACTCACAATGAGGTCAGTGAGGAACTGCTTGTTCCCTTAATGTTCTTACAGTTAATTCCCTGCTCAGAAAGAAGAGATTGATGTTGGTTAAGACGGCATCACACAGATCATATTACTGTGACAGGACTCGGCTGCCAGGACCACTCAGACTGACATCAGTCAAAAGCAGACCAGCTTTAACAGCCCCGAGCAGGAATAGCAGCTTTGGTTCAATCTTTCCATCCCTCTGTCTGCTTTTTATACAGTACAGCTGCTCCATAAACCTTTTAAATCCGAATTTTTAGAATATTACATATTTACACTGAGAACATATGGTTTTTGTTTACATGTTTAAATTGTTTGATGTATATTTTTTGTCAGGAATGTCCCTCTCAGTATCGTTCCTTCAGGGTGGGGTGGGGTGGGAGGGGCGCTGACAGGATTCCCGGGCAAATGCCCGATTCCCAGTCCAGCACTGATCGTTAATGAGGAAATGACTATAATATGAATAAGAGTCACAGTTCCAGATGTACCAGATGTTCCAGATGTTAAGGTACAGGTGCATAAACCTATTTATATTTACAGACATAATTACAGAATCCAGATCTGCAGCTGATTCAGGCCCGAATAGCCTGAGGGAAGAAGCTCCTCCTCATTCCCTCTGTTTTGCTTTCAAGGGCATGGACACACTTCCCTGACCGTAACAGTCCGTTCCCAGGATGACAGAGATCTTTCATGAGTCTGGCACCACTTGGTGTAGATCAGGTGTCGCCAAACGTTTTAAAACTGAGAGCTACTTCAGGTACCGAGCCATATGAAGGGCTTCAACCATGCTCTGGCACACAAACCGGGCTGGGCACCGAGCTCTCACACCATCAAACCAACCGTGCCGGGCACCGAGCACTCACACTAGTCAAACCAACCGCACCGGGCACCGAGCACTCACACTAGTCAAACCAACCGCACCGGGCACCGAGCTCTCACACTAGTCAAACCAACCACGCCGGGCACAGAGCACTCACACTATCAAACCAACCACGCTGGGCACAGAGCACTCACTATCAAACCAACCACGTTGGGCACGGAGAACTCACACTATCAAACCAACCACGCCAGGCACAGAGCACTCCCACTATCAAACCAACTGCACTGGGCACAGAGCACTCACACTATCAAACCAACCACGCTTTGATGGTAAAAACTGCGTAGTGTCCTGGTGCCCCTAGTGAGGCAGGTGAAGTTCTGTTTGAGGTTCGGAATAGTGCGCTCCATGTTTATTCTGTTAAAGTTGCTCCCCAATGTAGTGCTTGGTGTTGTAGAGCTTGCCAACAGGGTTGCCGAATAAAAAAAATAAAATAAAAAAAAATCAATAAATACCAATTTTATGTGTCACATGCATAGTCATAGAAGTACAACACATAGTGAAATGATTTCTCTGCATTTAACCCATTCACTTTGAGAAGCAGGGGGCTGCCGCCAACAGGGCGCACAATTCCCCTGATTGCCAACGCCCTTACCAATAGGCCATCTAGCTGCAAAGCGAATTCTATCCCTAACTACTGGGGTAACCTTGGTTATGCTCAGAAACACAGTGGTGGTCTGCTGAAGGTAGGATTCGCTCCCATGTCCTCTTGGTCCAGAGGCAAGTAACCTACCCACTAGGTCACACCCACCCCCACAAACCTTCGCATTTTGGGGTGTGTGGCCGAGCGCTGAGCCAGAGTCAAACACGACAGGCAGCTTAGATCCAATATAGAAAACAGATTTTCTGAGCTGTCAGAGCCTCCTGCATTGGGTGTGAGATGTTGTTCAACAGGGATGACAGCTTTGCCACCATTCTCCTGTCACTCACCACCTCCACTGGGTCCAGAGGGCATCCTGTAACAGAGCTGGCCCTTCAGATCAGCCAGTTCAGTCTCTCTGTCCCCAGCAGAGACACTGCTGCTACAGCAGACCACAACATATAAGGCGGCTGAGGCCACCACAGAGTCATAAAAGGTCTTCAGGAGTGGGCCCTTCACTCCAAAAGACCTGAGCCTCCGCAGCAGGTACAGCCTGCTCTGTCCCTTCCTGTAGAGGGCGTTTGAGTTATGTGTACAGTCCATTTTATTGTTCAGATGAACACCAAGGTACCTGTAGCTCTCCACAGCCTCGGTGTCCAGACCCTGGATACTCACTGGTTGCAATATAGGATGTTTGTGCCTGCGGAAATCAAGCACCAGCTCCTTGGCGTTTCCAGTGTTGATCTGGAGTTTGTTCTGTTGGCACCAGTCCACAAAGTCCTGGGTCAATTCCCTGTACTCCCTGTCGTCCCCATCAGTGATGAGGCCGACTAATGCAGAGTCATCTGAGAACTTCTGCAGGAAGCAGTGAGTGGAGTTGTGTGTGAAGTCTGCAGTGTAGATGGTGAAGAGGAACGGTGCCCTGTGGAGCCCCAGTACTGCAGACGACCCTGTCCGTAACAAAGCCCTGGGTTCTCACGTACTGAGGTTGGTCAGTGAGATAGTCCAGAATCAATTTTTTGAGGTGATGGTCCACTCCTATGTATTCCAGCTTGTCTCTCAGGATTGTTGGAAGGATGGTGATTGAAATCACTGGAGAAATCAAAGAACATGATTCTCACAGAGCTCCCAGCCGTCTCCAGGTGAGAGAGGGACTGATGCAGGAGATGAATGATGGCATCATCCACTCCAGTGCCAGGCTGGTAGGCAAACTGAAGTGGGTCCAGTGATGAGCTCACCAGGGGCCGAAGCTGAGCCTGGACCAGACGCTGTAGCTGTTGAGATCCTTGGTACGTGGGGTCATTGGCACTGGTACCACACAAGATGTTTTCCAGAGCTGTGGGACCCTCCCCAGGTTCAGACTCAGGTTGAAGATGAGCTCCATCACCCCACACAGTTGATCTGCGCAGGACCTGACAACACCTGAGCTGATGCCATCTGGACCAGCCCCTCTGTTCGATCTGAGACTTGAAAAAATGTTTACACCATCATCTTCTCCGCTCCACCTCACGCTCTGCACCAGCCTCGTACCTCAAACTCTGCAGCCACAGGCTGCTCAGTTCCACCTCCCTGCCCTCATGAAGCCTCATGTGAAAACAGACCCAACAAAACAGCAGCACTGCAAACTGTACACCCCATACCTGTCTCATATTTACCGAATAATCACACAATTTAATGATCCACAAAATCAGAAGCATGGTGGTGTCCGAAATGTCTAGATCTGTTGAGGCATTAAGATTAAGCCCTTCAATGGAAGTAAGGGGCCATTCGAGTTCAATAATTTGAATGTCTCCCAATATTTCTGTCCTTATAGGGTGTGTATACAACTGTGTCCACAAAGTTGGAGGCATGACATTTTCCAGGCATGTCCAGATTTTATACAGGTCTCAATACTTTGGTCCATATAGTGGATTAGCTGATTGTCCTTAATTATCTGAATCAGGTGTGTTGTGAACGAGAAAACACTCGACTGTGCAGTGCAGGGAGGGTTTGGGCAATCTACCCTTTTAGAACACACAGGGAGGCGTTATTCACAATCGGTCCACTAGGTGGCAGCAGCACAGCAAAACAGCTTTTCGAGGCTTGAAACACCAAATAAAATAATTTTAGCTGCATCCTTTCGCGACGTGTTTAGAAGAACATATGTATTCATGGATGGATAAATAAAAATAAACCAAAAAAGCCAAAGCAACATCACTGTAAGCCAATGTGAGGAAGAGGAACAAGCTTGCAGTTTCAGCTTTCAGAGGTCTGGCGTTGTTTCCTTTAGCCCCACCTCCTTGTTATGATTGGCTAAAAGTTCACATTCCCAGGCAGTAAACCAATCATAATGGAAGCTGTCGCCTAGCAGGCGGGGCTTGTCTGAAAACGGGTGGGGGGGGGGAAAAAAACTAGTCACTAGACTATTCTAGTTGCCGACTGCTTGAGAAGAGAACCACATCAACAAGTCTCAACAAGAGGAACAGGCGAGTTTTCTACTTTAATTAACCGACAAATTATTTTTATAGCTTTATTTCCATGAAGAAAGGACAAGTTAAACAGCTTGAAAAGGTTTAAAGCCTCAATTCAGTGCAGAACTGCATGTAAACTGAGCCCAGTGCACTTTGCAAACTAATTTCTCTACAGTTCTGCTCTGAACTGAATGAGATTTATGCTTAATTCTTGTGTAGATTGCAGTAAACGCGCAATTTTATGTTACCAGTGTGATGAATGCCACATTCTTGTGCCTCCTGCACATCAGTTCCTCTTTTCTGCTTCAGCTTTTCACATTTAAAACAGTTTGTGGTGTTTATTCGTATGCAACTGATGGACACAGTGATTTCAGTCCAGCAAATTCAATGCACAGGGTAATTATCAATATTGGAGTGTGAAATAAGTTGCTTCCTGTGAAGAAGATGCAGTATCTCAGGGGCCTTTCCTGTTCCGCATGTGTCTGAGAGGCTTCTTTGCATGCATACTTTACCCTCAGTGTGTTTAAACCTAGTTTGTTAAAAGCCAGGCCATGATCTTTGACCTTATTTGGATCCGGGTGGCTTGATTAACTGGATCTTCCATCTCTGTCCATATAGATGCCTGATATTTAATCTGTGTTCAGCGTGAATCAGTATATGAACTGATTTTCAATTAAAGGGCTCGTATCCTTTAAAAAAACCCTTTCATTCGATTTTCCCCCTTTTCTTCCAACTTAAAGAGCCTGTTGTGCATGTTTCCAATCACTTACTCCATATGGTCCATATATGGAAACCAAGCTGCAAAAACAGCCCAATTTGATTTCTGTCAGTTATTGTGATGTCATCATTTGCAAACATCCACCTACAGCAGTTTAGCTCCGCCCACTCACATGAACAGATCCAAATAGGGCCCATTTATATACACGACCAGTCAAATGTTTTTGCGTTTGCATGTTACTCAGTTAAAACTCACTCAATATTCTTTACTGACAAATACATCTACAGCTTTTTCTCCATTTGAGCTCCTTTATTACCCTAAAAATGAAAAGGTTCTTCATCACTACTGACCAACATAAAAAACAGCTGATGTAATTATAATGTGGATCATCAGTTATCAGTACTTAGTTATAATGTGGATCAGGTGTTCGATATTTCAAAAGCTATTAAGTGACAGCAAATGAAACAGTAACGAGTGCATTTAAAGTTAAAGGACAGTCTAGAATTTGACTCCGCAGCTCCAACAGCCAGTTAATAGGAGTCAGACCTGCACTGGTAAAGATTCTCCCCTCTTAGAAAGAAAACTGACAGTTGTTCCGCTTCACAACTTTCCACCGTTTAACAAGTTCATGAAATAAATTGACACGTGTAAAAAAATCCGTGGTGTGCAAAACATTCCGCCGGGTCGTGTGCGTCTTGAAGACCAAGAACGGGCTGTTTAAGGAGAGGTTTGTTAAAAACGGCCATGTAAAATAATGACTGATGACCTCTTTTGGACAAAAAATGTTAAAGCGGGAAGAATAAAGGGTTAGAAAAGTGCAAGAAAATACAGGATATGGGCCCTTTAATGCCTTCTATGGGACCTAATAGGAGTGTTTGTTGTTTCAGCTGGAATTATTCTTATTTGTTTCATCATAGGAGAGCTTGAAAAAGCGGAAAAACGGTGGAATATGCCGCAGTTCCTTGCTGTAGAGTGTGTGTTACTGTTGGTTGTATGTAGGCTGCGGTTAATATGGTGAGAGTGAAGCCGGGTTGCGTGAGATCGTGGATGTGAGTGCGGTAAAGCCGTTTATAGCCCACGCGATAAGAGCAGCATGAGAGAATCTATCACTCTTCCAGCGAGGCCTCCAGAGAATCCAGGAATAATGGGCGTTTTATGAAGCCTCATTTAACATCGGCGCGCTTTAGAGGGCTGTAAAATCTCTAGATTCTTTAATGTTTTCTTTTTTTTTCTTTTTTTGACGATGCCTCCCAGCCCGATATTGATGAGTGTGGTGGATGACAGACGTCACTCATATAAAAAAAAAACTCCTCTCTGTTGGTGAAAGGCTCGTAAAATCAGGGCCGGACCGGCGGAAGTGCCGAGGCCGTCACTGTCAATCACATTAATAGTCAATTAATCCATATTTGAGAATCGGTTTTGATTGATTGTGTTGTAAAAAAAAAAAAAGGAAAAAAAAGACAAAACCTGCCTAAAATATACGAGGAAAAAGCGTCGTTTTAATAAAGGCATGTACCTTTGTATGCAAATGTTTGAGAAATAAGAAAATCAAAACAGTGCCATTAGCATATTTATAACCAGTATGTTAACCCGCTATGGCATAAAGGCAACAAAATATTATTTTGGCCCATCCACTGCCCCAATTAAAAAAACTAAGAAAAAACATCACATTATATCTGGTGATAAGTCTGGAACCAATAAAATTTGAGGTGGGTGTAGGTTTGACCTTTCATCTGGAGGCGGGGCAGTCCTTTTTGAGGTTAAATTTTACACATATTAAAAAAAAAACATTAAAATGTGCAGAAGTGTGTCTCTGCAGAGGATGAGGGACTTATTTTCACAAAGGTTTGAGATAAGAATAAAATAATCCTTTTTAATATTTGCCATAACTACAAGCCACCAACATGGTTTTAAATGTGCAGAAGTCTGTCTCTGTAGAGGATGTGTGACTTATTTACACTCAGAAAATGAACCAAGCATTTCATTACACTTCTCTATATTCCTGTAAAAGGGCGTGTCCTCTGTTTCTTCTGTAAAACATGCATCATCAGTCAAGCTGCATGATGTGAACAAAATATTAGTATTTTAGCTTATATAGTATAGTCATATAGTATCATATTTTGGATTAAACTGCTGCATATAGCGATAAAGGGCCCATTATAGGGTATTATGGGATGGACAAGGCTTAAAGTCTGGAAAAAAGGCACCACACACACAGTCCGTAAATGCAAACTTAAGTGGCTCGTATGTTGTTTGTGATGTCACAAACCCAACACATTTACATATCTCCTTATTTAGTCTACAGCAGTTTAGCCCCGCCCATTCAGGCTGAAGTTGTAAGGAGTGTTTAAGCCTCGTGCCGCCGGCCAATCAGAAAAGAGATCACTTGCACTGTTAGTACCCCCCCCAACCCAAACCCCCCATAGTTCCTGTTTATGACACAATGCCTGACAGATGGTGAAGAAGAAGTTGGGCACATTTCTGGGAAGTCCTTGATAAACATGTTGTCTGTCTATTGATCAGGGCAACTCTTTCACTTCCCGCACAAGAGGTGTGTGTGTGTGTTTGTGTGTGTGTGTGGGTGGGGGTGGGGCACCTTAGTCTCGTAGTCTCGTCTATCATTCCTTAGGACGGGACAACAAGAAAGAATTAACAAGAACAAACTCACTATAAACTAAAATTAATGACGGTAATGGACTTCTGTTCAGTTTGTTACTATGCGGTTTATGCAGATACTGTACAGCACAAGTCAATCGTGACCTTTAAATCTGTTTCTAGTTTTCTTTCCAGCCTGATTGGCTGGTTTTGTCAGATTTTTCTTTAACCTCTGTTTGTGACTCATTATACTGTGCTGTGCAAAAAAAAAAGAAGAGAGAATTAATCTCTGCTGTGTATTCTTCTTTAAATAAATCATCAGGACGAATACAAACACAAGTGCGGTTAAAATGAACAAGCATCCTTTTTAGTTTATTTGCACAGATTCGTTTCCGTCGGCCGCACTTGATTTAAAAAGAAAGATAGATTTGCTACACCAGGTCCCAAACGGTGCAGGTTTGCATTTATTAAATTATTAGAGTGTTTAGTAAGATACATTGATTTTCAGGTGCCTAAAACTATTTGTGTGCCTGTATATATGTATGCATATTACATACATACAGGAATATATGTGCTATTTAGGGTGTAGACACACGTGTGTGTGTGTGTGTGTGTGTGTGTATACACACTAAATAGTACATACTAGATGTGTTTCTTCTGTCTGAATATATTTTAAATAGAACATATTGCATATGTTATCTTCACCAGTCTCTGAACAGTCCCACAGTTTACAGAAGGAGCTGAAATTCACCATGAATATGTTACGGCAGCATTGCAGTTTTGAATATTGTCTATTTTGCAGCCCCTTGGTAATTGTAGCTGCTTTAGCATGAGGCCGGACCCCCACGGCTGCTCTGCGGTGAGCTTCAAACTGCAGATGCTTCTCACATCCTGTTTGTGCAACAGTTTCCACTCATGCGTTACACGAACGGTGGAGAAAACAAGGCTCTCGCGAGTGAATGATGCTTTTTTACTTATTCTAGTAGTTCAAACAGATGGATGGAGCCTAAAGGATCGTCCCATATGGGGTTCGGTAATATCCTCATTACATCAAGTGTCACAGCATCACTGTAAATGTCTGGGGTCCCATCGGCCTCTTAATAGCAAGTATTCATGGGCGTCGTCGCCATTCAACTAGAGGGGGGCGTGTCCCCCTCACATTTCATAATTATTAGTTTGGATCCCCCACGTTTAACAGAAATAATGAGTTCCCCCAGCGCTGCTGAATCTTGAATCTTTGGTGAAAGAATCCACTCCACTAAACCCATAGAGGAACACACACCACTGGAAATCCCAACAGCCTGTCTCTGCAATGACCAT
>JBBMFX010083539.1:0-10176 GCA_037832545.1 Rhabdalestes septentrionalis
GCATCCGACGTCCGCGCTGGATGCTGGACGTCTGTGATTGGTCAGCTGACGTCAGCCTCGGAACCCAACGTAATTTCGGGTACGACGTCTTTTCCCTTTAAAAATATAAACAGCGTGAGTGTTGACCCCGTCTTGAAGACATGGAGCAGATCGAAGGACGTCTTGCAGAAGAAGTGAGGAAGTACGACCGTTTGTACAACTCCTCTCTGAAAGACTACAAGGACACACAACTGGTTTTCTGGTGGAGAATTTCTTCAAAACTCAGACCGATAAGTTAGAAACGCACCTCCTGCTGTCCTGGCAGAGAATTTCTTTGCAGCACGGTCAGGCAAGTATGAACACAAACGGGCTCCGACGGTACAGCGCGGTGTAGGAGCACATTTGCCTTTGCATGACCATGAATCAGGCTTTAGTCATACTGCATCCTAAACCACGTCCACTGGTCTGATCCACCTTAATGAAGGAGTTCAGTTCATTTTTACTGCTCACAGTAAGTCATATTGCCTCCTAAACCACGCCAACTAATCTGATCCACCTTAATGAAGGAGTTCAGTTCATTTTTACAGCTCACAGTAAGTCACACTGCCTCCTAAACCACACCCACTAGATACTGACTTCTAGTTTTAGTAACACTCGCCTCGTAGCTCCATGTCTGAGATAAAGAAGCAAAATCTGGACAACCAACATTTCTTTAATGATCGAATACATCTAAGATAAAGATCAACAACTGTATACATGCTTTCAAAAAAATTACACATGGAATGTAGTTTTTTCTTTTATTTAGAAACAGCATGAGAATTTCATCATATAATGTTCGACAAGGCTGCATGATGCTGGCTTGTGGAGTTCAGGCTTCCATGCCTTTAAAATTAGCCTCTTAGCTTCAGCGCTAACACAAAGCCTCCACTGATCCACCACAAGTGGGGGAAAATGGGAGAATG
The DNA here is from genome assembly GCA_037832545.1 of Rhabdalestes septentrionalis. NCBI lineage: Eukaryota > Metazoa > Chordata > Actinopteri > Characiformes > Alestidae > Rhabdalestes > Rhabdalestes septentrionalis. The sequence goes on from JBBMFX010083539.1 coordinate 942, forward strand.
GAGATGACCGTCCCTTTAAGGGCATGTCTGCCGTCTACATCTCCCGGTATCTGATGAATTGCTCCTGGAGTGGCCGAGATGCTCCTTGCTAAATGCATTTTTGGATCAAGATGTGAATAGCTGAGAGGGTTCGAGACCGAATGCTTAAAGCCCCTCTGGCAGCGACAGGCGTGGAATCAAAACACCTCTGACAGGCCTCAACCTCCCCGTCGCACATCCGGCCACGTTCAAGTCGCCATTCTGTGGTGTGACCTGGAACCAGAGGAACATTTCACACAACAGACTCGTAGGGAGTTAAATATCAGCACTATTAAAGGGCTAGTGTACTTGAAAATATACATAAATGCCATTTAAGATTCTAAATGTACCATTTAAGGCTTTTGTGATGTAAATAAAAAAACACTGAATGTACATACATGGGGAGATTAAATATATGTCCTATTAAAGGGCCATTATTAAGAATGCTGGGCATGTACATAAATGTTATCAAAGCTTCAAAATGTACTATTTATTGATTTTGTGATGTCCCAACAAAAAAAACCCTGAATATACATATAGAGGCCAAATATGGAGAATAAATATAAGTCCTATTAAAGGATGAATGTTATAGAAAACTGAATGTTGTGTTTAAAGCTTCAAAACGGCCCAGATAGGGAGATAAAATATCGGTCCTTTTATAGGACCACTATCACAGATAACTAAACATGTACATAAATGTTATTTAAGCTTCAAAATATAACGTTTGTTGCATTTGTGATGTCACAAAAACACACTGCATTTACTTACGTGGGCCAAAAGGACCTATCTGGCCCATGCATGTAAATTCAGTCTATTTGTGTTTTGCGACATCACAAAAGCAATGAATGGTAAGTTTTGAAGCCTTAATGATGTTAACAGACATGAACAGTTTAGACCCATCTCCTAGAATAGCATGATTGTGGTTGGAATGTACTACTTACATGACTATTGAGTTTATTAGAAAAATGATGACAAATAATGATGCTCTCTTTATCCATCCAGCAGATACAGATAGACACTTCATTATAGGCCAGAAAAAGAAGAACTGACCTCAGGTCTTCTGTCTTGTGCATATAAATAGTAAGATTTTACTTCTAGCTTTAATTTCTCTGTGTTTCCATTGGATGGAGAACTGGAGTGGACTGTGAAGAGTGGGCTCAACTCAACAGCGCACTCTTGTGGTGAGACACTAGACATGCACAAATAACGTGCAGCGTCCAGCAGTTCGGTGACTTCCCTGCTCGAACACACTTGTTACAACTCACCCTTTAATTTCCAGGCTTTGTAGAGTGTTTGAGATGGAAAACTACCAGACTGTGTTGGACACTGTCCCTGCAGGACTGGAGTTGAGTCCACTAACCCTAACCCTAGAAAACGGACAAAACCAGGGGAGCCCCAGATTTTGCACGACTGCACTTTGGCTAAATTTGCACCTTAGAAGTGCCTCAAGAGTGACATGTGTTTAAAGTACATGGGCTCGATTCATCTGAACCAGTAACTCATCTGGAGCTGTGATTGGTCGCCCCGTCAGAGTGATTGGTCAATGTCTCATTGGCATATTGCAGCCTTTAAAGAGATAAAAATGTCAGATAATAAATGGCCCCTTGATATGTGTGTGTTTGCCCTGTGATGGACAGGAGTCTTGTCCACAGTGTTTCTCCACCACCCCCACCCTGGTTAACTCATCTGTGTTTAGAGTCACACAGGGTTCCACCTGACTCCTGTCACTCACACACACACACACAACTAGTGCTAACTAGTGCTGGGCGATAAAACGAACTCGATTTATTATCGAAAAAAAATGAGGACGATCACGATGATATGCGCAAGCTATAAAACTCGATAAAATTAGTTTGCTCCGTTTTAGAGCATGCGCCGATACAGACAACCCAAGGGCCAATCGAGTAGCACGTTAGGTTTGCATAACAGCCAATCACTGACGACGTTACAATTTTGGCCCTCCTCTCCTAAAGAGGCTATGTTGTAAACATTAGCAACGTGGGCTTGTTTTGGGAAAAAACGTCGGGCAAAACTGCCGCGCCGGTGAGTGAAGCGGAGGAGGAGAATGTATTAAATGCACAGAAGGAGATGAAACCGAAAACAGTCCTCAGAGGTGCTTGTGTGTGTACGTGCATGTCTGTGTGCGTGCGAGCGTGTGTCTGTGTGTGTGCGCGTAATCAGCACGTTCCGGGCGATAACAGCATCTATGTGACTATTGCGAGTGCGATAGTCAAGACACAAAGACACAGCCTCTCTGAGCTTGTGTTCAGTGTTTTTCTGTTTCTTTCCCTTGTTAAGAAGAAGCGTCTCGCACAGATCCATGGCGAGGAAGGGCAGCATTTGATTGGACGCTTCCGAGAGAAAGAATCCAGACTCGCTTGCTTTTGAACATGCCATGATTTATCGGTAGCTCTCGTAACGCGTGTGTGTTCCTGTGAAGTTTGGAGTGAATGAGACGGGAACGCCGGGAACACTGAACATCTAGAATGCTGAAACAAGGAGCGAGGCGACAGCAACGCTGAGATCAGAGCTGGATCTGACCGAATTTTGATTGGTGCAGAACCGAGGCTCCGGTCCGCGGCCCATAGTTGGAGAAACGCTGGTCTAACTGATGTGAAGATATTCAGCTGCGGCTAGATCCACAACAGCTAGCGTTAAAAACACTATTACTCAATTAATCATCAAATGAATCTGTATTTAATGAAGCTGCCAGATCTCAGAAGGGCAGGAAGGTGTTTTGGTCCCAGACTTGGTCCCCCATTAAAGTTCGTCCAACTGGACCTGGACTGGACCCTCAGAGTTCTGGCTTGGTCCTGATCCTCACAGCCCGGTAGATGTGAATGTCCCTCTGTTGATCATAATGAACCTCCTGTACAGAGAAGCTCCTCGCCAGCATGTCCAGGAAGCGCTGGTCCCGCTCGTACCGGATCCTGCACGACAGCAGGACCTCAGAATTCTCCGAGCTCAGGTGCTCCAGAGTCCGGAGCAGGGCGGGGAACGTCTCCTCCAGGTAAACGATGTCCGCTCCGAGAATAACGTTGTAGCGGCCTGAGGGATAGCGCTCTAGACCCTCTCCCCAGGTGAGCTCAGATACCTGCGCTGCCCCCTGCAGGTCTGGAGGAACGTTCTCTCGCACATTAGCGCTCAGGAACTCCAGCGCGGGCTTCCGATCTGTGATCGTCACATTGGCTCCTGAAAAATAATGAAAAGATCGGAATTAAGCCTCATCAACACGGACGCTCGAATCCACGATAAATGAACGTGCTCTAAACGCCATGTGTGTTTTGGCTGAGTTTTGAAACTGCGCCTGATTGGCTTCAGTCTGACACTGTTTAACTCCAACCTATATTTAACTATATTACGTCTGTTATATTTACTTGTTTGTATTTGGTAATAGTTTACTTAATATTCAGTTTGCACTATTATTGTTTTATTTAAATAATTTTCCCCTCATATCTTTCTTCCTCTTGTTGCCATGAGCAGGCTTGTTGCCATGAGACCAAGAAATTATATTAAATAAAAATCTTATTAATCCAATGTTTCCTGTATTGTTTTTATATTTATCATATTTATATTATATTTATTGTGATATGTGTTTTAACACTAACCTAACCAAGTAGTAAACAGCTTTTAAGCATAAACTTCAGAGGTGCCAATACTTTTGCACAGTACTGCACCTTAAAAAAAACAGTGAAAATGTGGAATGTATAAACAAATGTGGAATTTCGCATTTAACATATATCATCTTATATGGACATGTTTTATCTTTCCTAAAGACAGATGTTCTTCTAAAAATGTGGAGTGCACGAACAAGCTCCTAACTCTGAACAAAAATAGTGAAGGTGTCCTCACCTAGCAGTGCAGCCACTATGCCCACCAGTCCAGTTCCAGCTCCCAGTTCCATCACAGTCTTCCCATTCAGCTCCACATGGCCGAGCTCCAGATACATGCACAGCACCACCGCCTGGGGAAGGAGGGGCGGAACAGGATGATCAGGGAGAAATGGAGCAGAGAGGGCAGGTGCACCTAAATACAACCTTATTACATTACGCGCTAAAGGTGGTTTTCCACTGACTGGTACGGGCTAGGTTCGGTTCGACTCTACTCGCTTCTTTTGCTTTTCTGTTACTAAAATCTGGTATCAGGTACCTGGTACTATTTTTGTTGGTACCCCATTGGCCGGGGTTTCATAGTTGCTGACTTAATGCGGCATTTACCTCAGAATAAAACTTTCTCTTCCCCATCACTTACCTCAGAATACAACTCTCTCTGCCTCAGCTTGTTGACTGTGAGTGCATGGCAGGACAGAAGGCTGTGCCTTAGTCAAATGAAGAGGTCGGCACATTTCTGTCACTTTTCGCTGACAACAAGATTCAAAGGGAGCTAAAGCCGGTACCAGTCAGTGGAAAGCCACCATAACAGCTACTTCATCTATAGTTAGTCCCCACCTTGGCCTAATAATACAGTATGTATTGTAGAGCTTACTGCGTCCCACACGACCGCGGCTACCCCCAGTCCGTTCCAGTCCTGGGCCAGTCGGAGTTGGTGCGAGGCGAAGTGGAACTCCGCAGAGGAGCTGTGGATTTTGGACAGAGCCGGCAGGACATTCTCGTTATACGGCACCAGCGCCATGCAGACAGACTCTGTTCAGGAGAAAGGGAAGACACTGGTTATGTACTATTAGAGACGTTTAATGGAAATATTCCACAAGATGTTACTCCTGCTCACAAAAAATCAATAATCTTCTAATCTGGACTTGTTTCTCCCAAACTCCCCTTTAAGAGAAATAAGCAAAGAGAAAAAAATCAACTGAAGACAGAAGTTCTCCTGCTGTTCTCCTTAGTTTCTTCTCTTTAACTCCTTATGGATCTAATCTGTCTGACTTTGGGAATCGAGATTTGATTTTGATCACTGAGACACATTTCAGACTCATTTATATGAAGCCAAGTTTTCTTCTGGATCTTCGGGTGGATCTGAAGATCTGCTGGTCTGAGCTGAATAAAGATCAGAGCATTGAGAGGAAAGAAATCTGATGTGAAGGTCTTAAACTGGGATCAGATTAAGCTCTTTCTCAGGATCTGAATTTAAGAAGTGGGAGAAAATGGTCCGAATCTCAGACTGATGTTAAACCGAGTTCAGTTCTGTTTAAGAGAAACGGGCTGGACAGAGAAGATCTTATTTTTCCCCTTACTGTGGGTTTAGATACGCTGCATAATATATACCACCTGTTTAATTGGAATACAGAGGGGGGAAGTTTAGAGTTATTTTCATTTATACGTGGCCACAAACACAGTAGTGTCAGTTGAAGTACTGAGTAACGCAATGAACGATTGTAATACCTGTTTTAGGCCTCTTCTCTCTTTTTGGTGCTTTTGATGTGAAAATAAAACGTTACAGCTGCAAGGAGGAAAAGGAGAAAGGACAGAAAAAAAGAGCTGAACTAACACATTAAGAAGAAACTAAAACTAGGATAAAACAAAAGCAAAAAGAAGCAGTTAAGACGCAAATGTTTAAGACCAACTGGGACTTTTCCAGCAAAAGCACTGAGGTAAATGACTCTAACTACATTAGCCTAGCCTAGCCTAGCCGTAAGTTTTAGCCAGAAAACACAGCCGGCATGGCTCTGGACTGACTTTACCTGGCCATGGCGACTAAAAACAGCTCTCTTACTGCACACTGGAGTTCTGAGAAAATATCAACAAATTTAATCACATTTTTAGGAGTTTTAATCTCACGTACGAGAGCAAAACCCTCCTTTACCTCATTCAAATCACAGCGGCTACTCTGACGGTTGCCACCTAGTGTCCAAGACTGTTAACTGCACCTAATTAAATTACAGAACATTACAGCATTAACATGTTAAACAGGAGCTAAACGTAATGCAAAGTGGTTTGTAATCATAAGTGAATTTTGCCCCTGATCCTTCATGTGGCTACAGTTATATCGAAAGGTACAAAACATCAACAGTTATAATCAAATCTTATTCAAGAGTTTAATAAAATGATTCCCCTGAATACAATTTCATTGGTGTGCTTATGGCTTTTCACTCTTTCTGTTCAAAACACTCAATTTCAGACTGATCAGGGAACATATAACTTGCTGATAGAAATGAGTGTGTATGCGGCTCAGCTGCAGGCTGTATTAAATCTGATAATAATTGGCCCACGAACTGATAGCGGGCCGTGATTTGTGGGGGACAGGTTTCCTATAAGGGTTCCGTCGCCCATGCCCAGAATTATTGACTTGAACTTAATTCAGTCAGTGGAGTGACGTGTGTTTGGTCAAAGACCAGCTAAGCTGCAGAATCATTATGTCAAAGTATTTTCTTCAGGGCCTTTTGAAGGGCTGAGGATGAGACCCCCTATCCACTCAATCAGATATTGTATTTACACTTTACAGCTTAAAATGAGGTCTTTTATATCTCCTAGATCGTGAGTGAACCCTTGAGGCTGACAAAAACTGCAGTAAGATCTAGGAATGCCAGAACTGAGTTTATCTGTTCTGGCTGCATGAAGCTTCTCAGGGAAGAGCAGGTATGGACAAGAATGAAAAATAATCAAGTAAAAAATCACAGTAACACAATGATATGTGATACAAAATGTTAAACCTCTAAAAACATGGACACGACCTGCAGAACCAGTCTTCCAAACTGCCCTAGTTGGTATTTCCCTGTTATTTAAATCAGCTACTCAAGAATCCATGAATTCCTGAACAACTGGTGGGTTGGATTCATTCTTTTAAGAAAACAGGGCTTGGCCAGGTGCAGCGGTGGAAAAAAAGCCCCCCGCTGGAACACAAAATAACAAGAAGTGCAGGAACTGAAGAGAAGAAAGTCGGAATCTCAGTGCAGCAGGTAAATGCATAAATAATAGAAGGCCAGGACAGGACAGGATAGAACAGGATAGAACAGGACAGAACAGGGCCGGACAGGATAGAACAGGACAGAACAGGATAGAACAGGACAGAACATGATAGAACAGGACAGAACAGGGCCGGACAGGATAGAACAGGACAGAACAGGATAAAACAGGACAGAACAGTATAGAACAGGACAGAACAGGATAGAACAGGACAGAACAGGACAGAACAGGATAGAACAGGACCGGACAGGATAGAACAGGACAGAACAGGATAGAACAGGATAGAACAGGATAGAACAGGACAGAACAGGACAGAGCAGGATAGAACAGGGCCGGACAGGACAGAACAGGGCCGGACAGGACAGGGGAGGGGTGGGACGGAAATGCTCCCTTCTAGCTCAGGGCCATGTGTGAAATGTTCAGTATCCTCCATCAGGTGCAGGTGAGTTGAAATGCGTTTTCTGAATCAGGAATCATTGTCACAAGTGTATCTCTGTGCTGTATCATAATCATGCAAATTTCTGCAGCGATTATTTCATACTGAGGGATTGTGTTGCGGTTTCTCTTCAGGATTGGCCTGTCAGGCGGGTTTTTCATCTGTCATGTTTATTTTTCCCTCCAAAGCTCACCGTTAATAAAAGACAGCAGTGCACTGCCTCTGGTCCCAAATCATGTTATCATAACGAAACAAGATAAAGGTTGATTTAGATTTTGTAATGATTTAATTGTATGTTCTTTTTTACTTATTGAGGACTTGCTTTATTTGAATAGCAGCACTGAGTTATTGAGATGTGATCAGTCCTGGATCTGGAAGTGTGATCTTCCTAATGGGTAAGTCAGGTCAAAGCTAGCGTATTTATTTGATTTACAGGAATAGATATAAAATGTTATAAAATAATGCAAGAAATAAAAGATTACATAGAAAATCAATAAAAGAACATTGTGCTGGGGAGTTGCAAATATTTAAAAAAGGGTAGAATAGATGGGTGCATTTATTATCTTTTTAAAGCTGGCTAGAGGTGATGCTAAATTATAAATTATAGGGGATGTCTGTTTTGTCTTGCAAACACTGAAAGTTGACTGTGTGGACAGCTGACCATCATGCCTTCCTGAGAATGTTGGACATCCATGAGCATTAATATGGAGTTGCAGCTTTAACAATGTCCAGTCTTGCAGATCAGTGGTCCCCAATAGTGATGCGCGGGTCAGGTATTTTTCCAACCCGCAGGTCCCGCATTAATGAAATTATTTGGCCCGTCCCAGCCCGCACCACACCACTGCATCTATTTTTACAACCCTGAGTCTGAACCATTTTTTATTTGAAAAATCTTTTATTTTGAAAAATGACAGGATACTCTCGGTTACATCTTAGCCGCTTGAACACCAAAAAAATTCGTTGAATACGAGAACACAGTGGAATCATGTTTGTTATTATATCCACAACATAAACAATCTACGTACAACCCCAATATAAACCATCTACGGCCACAGAGATAAAAAGGTTGGGAACCACTAGATGGTTCTAGATGGCGTTTCTATGTGAATTTGTATCAGTTCTGTCAAAAGAGCCGCATATGAGTTCAGGCACTGGTCTGGACAAAAACAAGCGATTAAATCCAATTAATTCCAAAGAAGTTCAGCTGAGTTTTAGTCAGGGATTAACATTTGGCAGGTTTACCAAGAAGGTCTGCAGGTATAAGTTTCTTCTCAGTTCAGGGATTAATTATATTTCACTAGATAAGGTTGTTTTAGTAGGTACCTTCCATGCTGCACCTCGGGATGATTTGTACATCATGGATATTTCTCTCTCCACCCCCCACCTCTCTCTCTCTCTCTGTCTCTCCCTCTCTCTCTCTCTAGCTCTCCACTTGGTGTCTTCATCATTTGGCCCTCCTGTCTCAGTGAAGGTCAGTGATCCTGCGCTGCTCATGTGTTCCATTCTTGCGACGGTGATGTTAGTTGGACTCTGTCAAAATGGCCCAAGGAGTTACTTGTGGCCAAATGTGGGACGGAGACTAGTGAGGAAGGAGATACTTTCAAGAAAAGAACAAAAGTCAGTCAGGACAACACCTCGCTGCTGCTGGACCCCGCCGTGTACACCGACTCCGGGTGGTACACGTGCTACTGCAGCAGCTCGTTCTTCTGTGAGATCCATCTAGAAGTCTATGGAACGTTGTCCAGTTTGCCCACTGTATTGAGCCAGATGTTCTTGTATGTAAGTGTGTTGTTAAGGAAGAGTTCTCCAGGCTTCCTGAAGGATGTTCCAGAGACTCTCATTTACAGTCCAGTCCCTGAACCGGACCAGTTTCAGAGGAATGTTTCTGTTGGTTAAGACACACAGTGACCTACGTATGAAT
>JBBMFX010083550.1:0-10176 GCA_037832545.1 Rhabdalestes septentrionalis
ATAAATGCAAACCTGGGTGCAGTAGTATTACATTAGAGGGGCAGTGCATGTTCACATGTGTGTGTGTGTGTGTGTGTGTGTGTGTGTGTGTGTGTGTGTGTGTGTGTGTTTTAACAGTCCGAGCCATCATCGCATTGTTGACGTGCCCCGGAGAGAGCGGGAAACAGTCAGAGTACGACACAGTGAAGCCTGCCCGAGCCTGATGGCCTGTCTGCCCGCCATTTGGTTTTTTTCTTCTTTTTCTGAGCCCTCTCTGGAATCTGTTGCCTGTATAGAGAAAAAATAGGGAAAGTGAAAAAAGTATGTTTAATTAGGACATAAAGAGTGTTTACTATTCACAAGCAATGTTTGATGATAACTTTACTCTGCTTCCAAATTTCTCATACTGATCACTTTGATCAAACTCATGACTTCACTCCACAATCCAACATTGCCATTCCACAAAACATAATGTATGAAAAGATTGAGCACCCTTGACTAAATTAAATGTTGTATTTATGTGCTGTGTTTAACCTACTGGGGGAAAATTCACAAAATCAACAGCATCTCATTTGACCAAGGGAACATATACACTATATAAGCAAAAGTGTTGGGATGCCTGACCAGGACACCAATTCCATATTAAAGTCTATGTATTTTAATGTCATTGCACTCAAATAGATTTTAGTATGGATTTGTTCCCCCTTTGCAGCTATAACATCTTCCACTCTTCTTGGAAGCCTTTCCACTGGATTTTGGAGTTTCTGTGGGAATTTGTGCCCATTCATTCTTTAGAAGGCCTGGATCACACACTCCATTCCAGTTCATCCCAAAGGTGTTGGATGGGATTGAGATCAGGGATCTGTGAGTCAACCAAGTTCTTCCAAATAAAAGTCTTCTGACCATGACGTCATGAGCCTTGCTTTGTGCACTGGGGCACATTCATGCTGGAAGAGAAAAGGTTATTCCCCAAACTGTGTCCAAAAAGTTGGAAGCATGGTGTTGTCAAGAATGTCTTGGTCTGCTGAAGCATTAAGGTTGTCCTTCAATTGACATTAGGGGACGAGCCTAAACCCTGACAGATCATGTGTCCCAATACTTTTGTCCATATAGGATACTTAGGCATTTAACTATGTGTAGTAATGTATTATTCCAATACACACTGCAGTACAAGTTGCAGTTTTATTCATACTTTTGGATTGTTTAATGAACTGTGAACATTTTCCATTGCAAAGTGGGGAAATGTAATTAATTTGCATGGGACAACAAAAAAAAGTATGAATAGCTATTGACACACTAGGACATCAAAGTTTATAATACGCTCACAAATAGAAAATATATTTAATATAATAATTTTACTTATCTACCAATCTTTTTATGAGGTAGCCTACCGCTAGTGAAGTAGTCTCCAGTTAACCTACTGCACGTGAAATAGCCTCCAGTTAGCCTAGCGCTAGTGTAGTAGCCTCAGCTTAGCTTACCGTAGATAGCCTACAACTCACTCACGAGCCACAGCAGCACCATGCTTAAAGACAAAGTTGCTCAGGACAATGTTGAAGACAACTAAAGGCTTAAATGCTTGATTACACTTAAGAACAATTGATGTTGTCAATGGCATTTACAAATGTAATGTCTTTCACTTGAGTTTGTCGACATATCTCGAAAAATATACACACAATTTAGAGCAGTTAGCTCTCCTCATAAAATGTGCTTTAACCACGCTAGTGGCTTGTGTAGTTCTTGACGAGCTGGCTGTGTGAAGTAATTTTTTTGGCAATCATTTCATTTTGACCATTTGACATGAAAATGTCTAAACACATTTTTATTATTATTTTTTAAATTATTATTATTATCTCACCACAACCCCCCCCCCCCAAAAAAAAAAATTTCATCACATATTGGCCAACCCAATATGTAAACATCAGCCACAGAATAACCCATATCGTTCGCACTCTAATATATGTATTGAGTATTGCCAATTCATAAGAGTATGTTTCGGCTTTTGTATTTACCATCTCCAATCATTTTCAACCCCTTTGCAAATTTTTATATACCTGATTTCTTGCACTCTTACTTGAACTAAAGGATTCCACCAAATGGTGCTGTATCACTTTTTAACTCTGAAGATGACTGAACCATCGTGACCTAATTCAAATCCACTCACCGAATCACTCTCACAAGCTCATGGAACGCTTTGTCAACATTCATGGGTGGATCTTTTGCACTTGTTTCAATATATGTAATCTGTCAAAAGAAGATTAAATACACAGGGTTTGCAAACAAAACGACTTTCAAATAATAAAAAAAACAATCTGACAAAAAAAGAAATAAAAACTAAAAGATCAGCTACTCACGCTGTGCTTCATCGCCATCTCTCTCCCCTGCTCACTTGTGATTTTCCGCAAATGCACCAGGTCTACTTTATTAGCAACAAGGACCATGGGAAACGATTCCCTAGAATATTTAATAATATGTAAACATTATTAAATAAGCCATATAATGTCTGTCCTAATGGGTTTGAAATAAATAACTATAAACACTGCCAACATTTCAAATAGCAAACATAATAGCCAATTTTCAATTCTGTTTGGTGATGCCTCATACCAATACAATATACACTATATGGACAAAAGTATTGGGACACCTGACCATTACACCAACAGGTTAGAGCCCAATACTATCCATATAGTGCATGTCCACCTGTTCAGGCAACAGTCCTGACCATTCACAATGAAGTGAGCCTAGTTTATGACTTAGGCAATTACTAACTTAAGTGGATAAACTAATATACAAAAAATGTATGCTATGGGAAATTTAAACCATATGAAATACGCTTGGAATTCACTTGATTACAATATGAACACTGGTTCTAAAATATTGCACGATTAATATTGTCAATAACTGAAATACAACAACTGTGTTCATTATATTCCATTTTATTCATGTGGAACTCATGTGTGAATGTGTGTGGGAGGGAGTGTACGTGTTTTCAGACCTATCTTTAACTCGCAGTATGAGCTGATGAAAGCGGTCCACATGCTCAAAGCTGGCTTTGTCCGTCACTGAAAAGACGATGAGGAAGCCGTCTCCAGTACGCATGTACTGTTCTCTCATAGCACTGAACTCCTCCTGACCTGCTGTATCCAGAACTACACACACACACAAATATTATCTTCAGAGTATGTATGGACACACCCATATACAAACTTCATAAAGATAATGCTTACAAGAGTAAGTCTACACTCTGCGTTTACATTCAGAACAAATGAGCAACACATATTCATTCATACCGCAGTTTAAAGAAGGAAACAGTACAAAAATGCCCACATAGGAAATTTGGGTCATATCGGAGGAAATTGAACATGATGTAGTGCCTTTGGGGAGGTAATGATGGATGACACACAAAATTGCGAAGCGTCCTTATTTTCAGCTGGTGGCCCACTGGTAAAGGCGTTCACCCTGTGATCAGGAGTTTGTGGGTTTGAATCCCACTGCTATTGGGACAACTGAGGTTCCCTTGAGAAAGGTACTGTCCCCACAGGCGCTGCCCACTTCTTCCCTTGGCAAACTGGTTAAATGCAGAGGAAGAATCTCACACTGTGTGCTGTGGTGTGTTCACATGTGACAGAATGGTCACTTTAATGGTACAGTTAGAGTACAAATTAAATAACAAAGCAAAATAACTGGGAATATTAGTTTTAACCACCAGAAGTTGGCAGCTGTAATTCAATACGAATTACTTCTCACTCATACCGAGGGCAAGTCCAAACCGTTTGAATTTAATGTTCGTATTTAGTAATGAGTCATTTCTGATTTGCTGATTTTTTTAACCCTATTAGATCATACCAGAAACCATTTCAAACCACACTTACACTGATTTTGTGTTTAAGGCCATTTGCGGTTTTCAAAAAATTTATGCTTTTGTGCATGAAAATGCAAATTCTTTTTCCCGCCACAACCACATTCACAAAATTACAGTATCTTATATATGTCTGAGCAATGATCATGTATGTATTGTCCGCCATGTATTACTTTTATATACGCCAAATGTAATTAAAAAAAAATCAACCACATATTTCATTCAAAGAAAAATAGTTTCTTTTTTCTCTGATATCTGATTGTTTTCTTGGTATCGCCTCATCCTGATGACAGTACGGAGATTTGACCAGGGCAATAAAATGAACAACCATTTCTGGGAGGGTAAGCTTAGTAAATTAACATACCGGTACATTTAAGAGACTTAAAACTTAGATTTCAGTCTTGGTGCATTCAGGTCCTATTTAAAGGTGAGTCCCACTAATATTTCAGAAATTCTCCATGACTCAGTAGTTTAGATAGTTGAGATTAGACAGTAACCACATCACCACCACACCTGACCTCATCATACCATCATATCAGCACCAAACAAGAACTTGTGCACCAATGCCCGACATCAGTCCCCACACTACGCACATCCTGATAATTAAAATATATTGAATGGCACATCCCCTGCTCTACATGCCAGTCCTAATGGCTGTGCTGACATCCTTATTAAAATACACAGTTCTGTAAAACTGGAGGAATTTCCCCTTTAATCCTTAATCTTTAAGGATCATATGTGGGGCCACACTACAGTTCCTCACTCTCATAACTACATGAATTGTAGTTACAGAATAAATCGTGTGGTTTCATCAGCAATCACACTATTGTTCATCTACTGTTTTATATTTATTAATATTCTTTCTACAGCTGGAATTTAGCATCTCTACTCACTCCTGCAGTTTTGGAAATGTTGGCCTGGTTCGTTTATCATGGTCCAGGTCATGGGGGTTGGAACCTCAGCAGAGAAACACCCAGACCTCCCTCTCCCCAGCCACTTCCACCACCTCTTCCTGAGGCCAATATACTGTATAAGCCCACCGGCATGACCTGGGTCTGCCCCGGGGCCCCCCCTGGTGGAACATGCCTGGAAACCCTTCACCAGGGGGCATCCTCACAAGATGCCCAAACAACCTCAACTGGCTCCTTTTGACATAGAGGAGCAGCAGCTCTATTCTGAGACTAGTAAATCGAGAGCTTTGCTTTTTGACTCAATTCTTTCTGCACCACAACAGACCGGTTAAGCCTATGCAGCGCTGTAGATGCTGCCCCAATCCGCCTGTCCATCTCCCAATCCCCTCTACCCTCGATCATGAACAAAGAAGCACGGCTCTCACATCAATACATCCACGCTTGTATATGACTTAGTGATCAGTTGAGGAGTAGAGTACTGATGGTTTTAATAAAACGGTTGAGTCACATTGAATGGGAAGAGAGAGCAGAGAGTCAAGATGCTTTCAAAATATATATCGAGAGAGTCTGTGACATCACAGATATGGCGAAACAACACGCAGAGCAAAACACACATAAATAGACTTCAAGAAACCAATACTCAAGGTACTGTGGTGTGATCACATATTACAGAATGGTCATGTTAATGGTACAGTTAGTGTACAAATTAAATAACAAAGCAAAATAACTGGGAATATTTGTTTTTAACTACTGATGCTCCGATCAGGATTTTTGCCACCGATACCAAGTACCGATTTTTTGTCTAGGTGATCGGCCGATACCGATGCCGATTCGGATCCTTTATATAACTGATATGTAAGCTCTCTGATCACTATTCTATAAATGTTTCCTTTGTTATATGTATGCGAGTGTGAGTTCTCGCCTGTTGTGTGTGTGTGTGTGTGCGTGTGAGTTCTGTCCTGTTGTGTGTGTGAGCCGATACCAAACTTCGGCCGATCGATCGGAGCATCACTATTTTTAACCACTAGAAGTTAGCTGCTATAATTCCATATGAATTACTTCTCACTCATAATGAGGGCAAGTCCAAATTTTTTAATTTGATGTTTGTATTTAGTAAGGAGTTGTTTTTTTTTGGTTAACCCTTAGACCATACCAGAAACCACACTTACACAGATTTTGTGTTAAAGGCTTTTTGCTGTTTTTTACGTCACATATATGGCGAAGCAACATGTAAGACACCAATTCCCCTGGTAGTTATGGAAAAAAAGATGTGTGTCACTTTTTGTTGTAGTTTACTTAAAAATGACCAGCCCGTGAACACAGACGTATGTGTATGTATGGTCATTTTTTAAAGAAATTAACTATTTAAAACAGGTTTATTATACATTAAGTTTAGATACGTTTAGGTAAACTCTGTTTTAGAGTATCAAACATGCAGCCCCTCGTATGATTCGGTAACTGTGAAGTAGCTCTCAGTTTCAAAAAGGTTGGCGGACCCTGCACTAGCACAAATGTCTTAGTAAGAGGCGCCCCCTGGTGGTCCAGCGGTTACACGCCAACCCCTGATTTCTGATCCGAATGCACGTTGCAAATATATATATTTTTTTACTTCTTGCCCAGAAGACCATGGAAACACACTTCATATTTTCTCCTGGAAACACCTCTACTTATTTAATTATAAGCCTGTAGTTTAAAGGGTTAAATCCATTTACCATCTAGAATGGCCCACTGTCCATCTATCTCCGTGTGCTTGAGGTAGGAGTCCTCGATGGTGGGGTCATAGTCCGGAACAAAGATCTTCTGAAAGAACTGAATGGTGAGAGCACTCTTGCCCACGCCTCCATCCCCCACCACCACCAGCTTATAGGTGGGTAGGTTGTCCCCGGGAACAGCACTGGTCGCCATTGAGACTTTTACACCTGCAGCAGAGTGGGGAGAACGGTTGTAGGCTGACTACGTTTCTCAGGCATTCACCCACACATGAACGTACGCACACACACAACAAATAGAGAGAATACTAGCCCCTAACACTTTAAAGATGGTCACTAAATGGATACAGAGGCACTATAATGCCATGGCCAACAAGTAACCACTCAGGAGTAACTGCTGAGCACTGCCTTTTTCAGGCGTCCACAGAAAAGCATTATGCGCATAAACATACAGGAAATATTGATCTGACCAAGCACACTGATTACAATGCAGCCCAAGTTCTGTGCTGCTTTTATTAAACAACACTCATAACAGAAACAGAAAGAAATTTACACATTTCTTTACATCTGCTTGACTAGAACCTGAAGGCAACTAAATCTGGTTTTGACCAAAATGTCACAATTAAGACAGAACCCTAGTCATTAAATCATGAAATGATGATGAACCTCTGCTTGAATTCTCAAGAATGACATCAATTACATGTCTCATAACCATCCTGTAATCTTTTGTATAAAATATTTCAGACATTTTTCATGAGAAACAGCTTCATACCACTTATTTTCCAGTGCCAATCCTGACACTACTATGGTTTTTTTTAAACTAACAATACAACTACACAGAATTTAAACTGTAGCGACTATTTGAAAACAATGAAATCGAAACATATAATCCTTGGCTAGCTAATATTTTGCCAGTTTATGCTAAGTGTACATATGTGACCTAAACTCCTTCGTTATTCTGCACTGCAAGCAAATCTCTGGCAAGATTTTCTCCAGAATTGGATCAGATTGTTCTTTTCCCTCAAATTTCCTTCAAATCCAACATTTTCTGCTGATACAGGGCAGATAGCAATATATGTTTCCGAGGTAGTGCCCTCTATTGTTCATGCAGAGATTTGCCTATGAAAATTCAAAACCCAGACGGGTCTTTATTTCATTCAGATTTCCGAGGCAGGGCAAAGGCCTACAGAACGGTGCCACGGTGCAGTAACAGATCCAGACTCTAGTCTAAAGCAGCTCTGAGGGGGACAGTGTATTATGTATCTAAGGGTGGCTTTTCCTGTCAGCTTACAACACAAGGAAATCCCGAATTTCCTCTACCTCTTTCAGCTTCCCTGCTGATCTGATCCTTGCCACATTTCTTTTTTTAATGCATTGACGATAGATAGTCCTAATTTTCTAGTCACTTGCTATGTCTTGACATTAGTGTATCGACTTCCACAGCTGGCTGAGCAAAGATAAGGTGAAGGAGAGACATTTTAAGGCTCATAGAGGGCTGCAAACAGTGTCTGTAAAGAGTGTCTGTATTTGTCCTTGATGATCACAACCAGTGCACAGCAAACTACTGTGCATGAGAGTTTTGATATTGCTTTGAACAATCCTCAGGATCCAGCTGGAATCCAATATCCCAACAAATTCCAGACTGACTGAGTAAGCGGGGGCAGTCTAGCACATTCTGGCCACTGCTGCAGATCTTACTGGATCTGTGAACACAGCACACAAAACACACATATGCCTTCACGGAGACAATCAGGCGATGGACATGATGTTCCTGACACCATTTTAAAGTGGGTTTTCGGGATCTGTAAGCAGGATCGTACTGATGTTTCTCCCCAGACTTTGAAGTAAGACTGCAGCCTGACCAGCAGCGAGGGCTTGGCTCTGGAACAAGTGCACAAAGCAGCATGAAGTGACCTCACCAAGTCCACTCTGATGAATCGCGTTGGCTTACTCTCTCCACACAGCCTAAATATATCTGCTTTAACGGGTCTCAGGCCAGCTTTACGTCTCAATATTCCTGTCGTGTTTAAGGTCCTGTCATTTCCTTCCCATTTTAAGCCTGTCAAACAGAACAAGAAGGAGGAGGAGGAGGAGAAGGAGGCTGTGGACCGTTTCCTTCAGAAAGCAAGAGCCTCTTCTCTACCGATTGAGGAAGAAACAGCTCGATAATCGCCTTTCTTTCTGTGTTTTCCTCGTATTTATTTAGATCTTCGTTTGCTTTATGCTGACAAACACAAAAACTAGGCTATTTTAATAAATGGTGTTATTAAACAGAGACACGGAGCTCCTGTCTCAGTAATTCAGGAGAGATTCTGACCGTTAACTGTGCAGACAGTTAAAAACACGTATTAAACACTTAAAGACACGTTACCCTTCGACGAGAAGACAACATGCGAGAGCAAGAGGGTCCCCCAGAGCAGAAGAATCAGTCGACATTACAGTGAAAAATGCAAACAGCCGCTGTTTTTGTTCCCCAGTCGAGAAGCCTCTCCTTCACACTCCAACATTAGCCTCATCTGCTACAACTGTTTCAGTTCCTCACACCTCAACAGGAGTCACAATCTAGACCTTCACAAATGCGCCGAGCGGGGGGTGCACGCCACATTCACCCAAAAATCCTATATTTTGTAGTCGATCACAGAAGCATCTTTTGTTCTTAAGTACAATATTTGTGCTCAGAAGGACCTCTGATAATCGAGTTGTTCATAAAAATAAAGAAGATTGCAAGCGGTCGACAAGGGTGTCCCCTCTTCGCCGAATGGATCGTTCCACTGTCAGAGCCTGTTGGTGTAAAGGGAAAACATATGAGCACTTCACACTTCAGATGAAGATGAAATTATAAAGATGTATGTTATATGAAGTTACAAAGAAGTTATAAAGATAAACACATATATATCGGACCAAACTGTGTCTACTGAAGGCTTAAGATTAGACTTCACTGGAAGTACGGGGTGTAGCCTAAACCCTGTAAAAAAAAATCAGGTTTCATTTAAGATGTGAAAAACTCTGAAGGCCTATCAGAGAATAATGGCTGCCCTCAGAAATTCTGTTCTGAGCCACAAACTGCTTCTGTGTCTGACAGAGTTCGACCTGGCCTTTTTACATTTTGATTTTATCGATTTTTGAACATTTTTGCATAATCAAGTTATCAGTTGTCAAAGTCCTTCAGAGTGGATTCATGTAAAATGGTGCACTGGGACTCTATTTAGTAGCTGAAATGACCAGTAAAACTATACATGTCAAATTTTTAGAACATTATATAGATCAGTAGTGGTCAATACGAAAAGATACGTTGTTTTTTTTTTCCTTTCAACTGAATAAATCTTTCATTAAACAAAAACGATATAATTTCATATTAGACATAATTTCCTTTACTATCACTTCATGCTAAGGCCAAAGAGCAACAAATAAGAGGGTGACTTACTAATATCATTGGTACTGATTAATATCATTGGTAACATCAGGGGCGTCGGAAGCATTTTTTATGTGAGGGGGGTGCGGGGTGGGGTTTGGATGGGGGCGGGGTTGCCGCGTGCCTGCAAATCTCATCTTCTAGGGCAGGGGTATTCAATTAAAAGTCACCGAGGTCCAGTTATTACATTTCGTCAAAGTCGAAGGTCCGAACTGAAGTCCATCTTGTTTCTTATAGCCTTCCCCCATGTCCACATTTTCATATAGTTTACTCAAAATGTATTGATCATTTCCAATGCAGAAAATG
>JBBMFX010083619.1:0-10174 GCA_037832545.1 Rhabdalestes septentrionalis
TGTATGTGTGTATATATATGTATGTATGTGTGTATATATATGTATGTATGTGTGTATATATATGTATGTATGTGTGTGTATATATGTATTATGTGTGTCTGAGTGTGTGTGTTTCTATGTATGTCTGTAGGAAATTTAAAGATTCAAAGCCAGATATAAAGAAGATTTTGCACATTACTGTATACATTGTCATCCTGGCAGCATCCTGGTCACTGAAAGATGAATGGTTGGTGTGATTGATGTTGATTGGTCGGCATTCACCGATACTGAGCCTGATTGGTTGTCATTCATGGCATCTGAGCCCTGATTGGTTGGCATTCACAGCTACTGAGCCCTGTTTGGTTGGCATTCACAGCTACTGAGCGCTGATTGCTTGTGGAGCTGAGCTGGTCACTGGCTGATGAAGTATTTGATGATGTTCTGTTTGAGTAAACAAGTGTGTTTAACATTTTTGTATATCTTTTGAACCAAATTACAGATTTGCATGAGAGCTCTCTACGAACCCATTTTTTTTTTACTCACTCAAGTGGACACTCTAGTGTCTGACCAACACTGTTTTGGTGATTCTCCTCACTGCAAGATCTCTGGTGAAACCACCTACTATGTGTAGCGATCGGGCTGAAATTTTGATTCAGTGTTCGTTTGTTTGTAATTATTCTCATATATAGTGAGACCTGCAGTTATTCCCCAATAAAAATCCTTTTGTAGCCTCAGATTTGGGGTGTAATGATTAGTGTATGATGTGTTGCCTTTGGCTTATTCACTAGGGGCTCTGACTTGTTTTCTGTAAAGCTGCTTTGTGTAAAAAGTGCTAGATAAATACAATCAAATTGAACTGAATTATATTGAACTGAATTGAAGCTGCACTGCGTTGTAGATTGGCGCTGACTGAACTTTGTTAATACACTTACATCATATATAATTAATAGAATCCTTAAACTCCACAGTGAATTGCGATATCACAATGTTTTGATGTATCATTACACCCCTGCAGGGTTTAGTCTTAATCAGTGTGTGGTAAACTGCCCCCCCAGTCCCAGGGCGGGGCAGCAGATAAATAAACTGCACTTGCATTCAGAGATGAGCAACAAAAACTGTAAATTCCTCCCGTCACTCTCGGGATCTGTAATACAGCAGGAATGCAGCAACAGCAGTTGGGTTTGTACATATTCGTGTCAGTACCTGATGCCAACCATCTGTTTTCCCTGAAGAACAGGCCTTGTTTGGGGTGTAGATATCGAACAGCAGTCAGAAAGAAAGAAGCGAGCTTTTCAGCCTTGGGGGTATTTTGAACACTGTTCTTGATGAGGGGTGGTGGAAAATACTGGATGTATTTTAGTACTTCTTACTGTTGAAACATACTATTTTTCATCCTTACATTTTCTTAGACCTCCAGAGCTCATCAAAGGAGCGTGTAGTTTAAACATTTCCTTCTTCATTTTTATGTATCAGAGTGTATTTAAATGTAAATACTTGTAAAACATAATCCACTTTTACCCAAATATGCGTATTTTCACTGTAGGATTTCTCTGTACTATTTGCTCCTTTTGTTCTTGCCAAGGGATTGAGCTGCCCTTTTGTACAGGTGGAAGCTTGGGGGTGTCCGAGCTTCCGCCTAGATGCCCCTCAGTATCCAAAGTGCCTGTTTTGTTTGTTTGTTTTGGAAGCGACATACGATTCTTCACTGATCATTTAAAGCTATCGCTGTAAAGATCAGTGAATTCAACATTGATGACTGTTGTGTTTTGCCCCCTTTCTTCAACCAGACCCTCCTGGACCATTCAGTCATGTCGTAGCAGCCACTATTATCTGCCTCTATCGCAGTAACGTGTCGATGTTGGAACGGTGCCGATATCTCAAACAGCCTTTGTGGAGAAGCAGTGCCATTTTTCTACAATAAGAGAAATTATTCAATGTATACTCTAATAATAATACAATAATAATAATCATACAATAATATTAAAGAACAGTAGGATTATTGCTTATAATTAATCATCTGTACCATCGATTAAACCTCATTTTGGGTTCAACTCCAGTGCTTATGTTGAAATGGCATCAGACAGAGTCTGATTAGGTTGGGTTTCACCTGATGAGGTGAAGTTTGTTGTGAGATTTTTGCTCCTCTGCAGGTTCTGCTGTGGTTCTGAGATCTTGACCCTTTGCCCCATGGTGGTCTCTGAGGCCCAGCCCCTCTGCACTTGGAAATGGGGTTGAACAGAAAACAGGCTCTGTGTTGTGTTGCAAGAATTTCTCACGTGTGGAAGGAATTCGACCGCGACTCCTGTTCATATTTACAAAGCCGGCATTCCATCATCCTCATCCAGGATAAGAGGAGACGGCAGTGCAAGTTCTGTGCGTGTGCTTGTGAAACTTTCTGCATGTTTGGCATGTCTGGGGAGGTTTGAAGGTAAAGTTCATCTGGAGGGCATCTGTCAGGCAGCATATAGGCATATTTGAGGTGAATAGCTATTAATCGAATTATCTCTGAATCGTCATATTCATTTACCGATGTGGCTGAAAACTCACATTTGACCTCTCTGTAAACACGTCAGATTTCAAAATCTTACTTAAAGGTTCTTCAGATTTCAAAATGGCCAGTTGCAATTTGGTGGGGGTCCAAAGGATGTAGCAGTGAAGCAGTGTGATGTTTTTTGTGAACTTTACATAACAAGATATCGGCCAGAGAGTTCTTAGATTTTTGCACTGATGTTATTCGTTAGGTGGCGCTACTAAAATGAGAAAAGAACCCAAAAGGTTTGAACTTACAATACAAGTTACATACATTCATACATACAAACACATATACGCATAAAAATACACACAAATACTCACACATACGCATATACATACATACACACAAAAATATACATAAAACATACATATTATACACATACACACAGACATGCACATACATATACCCACAAACACACACACGCACGTATTATATATGAACAGACATATATACCTTTACATATACACATACACATTCACTAACGTGACACACACACATACACACCACCATTACAGGCACTTTTGCATCTGTAATTGCTTCCATGAGGGAAGTTGTGGAATGTTGTTGGATTCATTTATCTCTCTTACTCTCTCATTCTCTCTCTCTTGCTCACTCATTCTCTCCCTCTCTCAATCTCTCTCTCCCCCCCTCTCTCTCCACCTCTCCCTGAGGGTTGGTCGTTAAAAGCAGTGGTTTGATTCTCATGTTTGGCTTGGAGTCCTTACCACAGCGTCTGTTTATCACACTTTGGGCTCGTGTTGTTCTCGTACTTTGTGTTTTATTTGTGGGTAAATGAATTCACAACAGCAGTTCTGACCTCAGCCCTGCAGTGCTGTTATGGTTAAACGTGCCAAAAGGTGTTGTTTGGTTCACCTGAAAAACCCGAGTGGATTCTTTTTTGTGTATATGTGAGGTACTGTACTGTGCAGTTTCGACGCCCCCCGAAATGGGAACAAATGTTTTACTCTGACAGGTTCATGTGCAACCCAAGTACCCATTCTATTGGTGTTTCTAAAGCGACACAAACTGTGTGTGACCACATTTGTCAGCAGTGGGGCAATTTAAAGGAACTGTGTAGCAAAAAATCTAAATTAGACCAGTTCAGAGTTGGCACTATGAGGCTAACGTTGCTAACACTGAAAGTCATGAGTGGCTAATTTAGGTTGATTCTAGTCAACAAATGTTTGTTTTGTTTTTGTATAACATACGGCGAGCAGTTTTGTGAGGTTCTAACTGGTCCACACTACGTCTTTGGCACACAATCATTTCCCAGCAGATGTTTGGATGCATTTTTATGGGATGCCATCACTGCACACATTCCTGTGGCTCCGACATCTACAGCTGGTTACAGGCTTCGCACTCCCACACCCCCTACACTCCCATGACCCTTGGCTTACATCATGGTCTCCTCAGGGACCTGGGTCAATATCTCAGCTTCCCTCTTAGCTTTATCACTTATCACTTAGCTTTAGCATTTCCTTCCGGGACATGTAGGCCTGAAGAGTCCACTTCACAGAAAAGTGACTGCCTCTTACCTCAAATGTGGTCAATCAGCCAAGATAGGTTTGGTCTGAAGCTTCTTTTGTACTAGAGCTATGTGACTAAGGGAAACTCATACACTGCCAGTTAGCATGATGCTAACTCATCACACAATCATTTTCAAATAGGGGCGCAATTAGGTCCGGGCTAATCTTAAGCATCTGTCTTTCTGAACTATATCACCTATAACCCCATCAAACCAAGCCCTGAATATTTCTTGTGGAGGTGTTAAGTGGTCGCTACTTGACCGGTTCATGTTCAAGGTAGAGCAGAGGTTTGGACGTGGTTTAGGCTTTAATTCAGTGTGGAGCAGAACACTGGGATGGCTTTTTACAATTAGGTTGGTTTTCACAGACCACCTCAGGAGCAGGAGCACTGATGTCATGAATATGGAGGACTCTGAGCTAAGATAAGCCTCAGTTTTGACTGAAATGGCTCATTTTTAAAGGTCATACTGTGTCCTAAACACAGGTTTCTCAACCACTGGGCCGGGGACCACTGATGGGCCGTGAAGGTTTTTGATTGGGCCGTGAATCTAAAATTGAGACAGGCCATTGGTCTGCAATCGGTTATTTAAAATTATCTAATGTGGCCAAGAGGGCCTTGGCAACATGCTGTGATAGATAAGTGGGCCTTGTTGAAACCATTGTCCTAAACCACATGCAAAAATCTGATCCACCTTAATGAAGAGCTGCATGCAGTTGGATATTCCAATGAAGTTTTGGGGATGAAAGTGTTTGAGTAACTGTGGACATCTAGTGTTATCAATGTTAGCCTCATAGCTTGAAAGAATCCAAATTTGGACCCAAACGTGTCTTGATTTATCGACCACATGTGAGCACCATTTTTTAAAAATGCACTATTCTTCCACACCTGTGTGGTCTTTTCTTTATCCCTCCATTCAAACACATTGTTCTCGAGAGGCTGCTCGGAGTCCATCTTTATTTATGCTGTTGGTAGTTGTGTACACAACACACAATGTCAAGTAAGCAATGTAAATGATCCAGCAATTACGATCCCATTTCATGAAGAGCTAAGGGCCCCCTACCTCAGACAAGTGTGTCATTCTGATGCTTGGGAAGCATGTAATTATGTTCAAGTCACAAAACATCCTGCACATGTTGAGCAAATTGTTTACAGATTCCTCCGTGAGGAGCATTCCTTGGTTTACACAGCTGAGATGGGGGACCATGGCGTGGCCTTCAGCTCAAAGGTGCCTAGGAGCCTCGTTCTACACACAAATACCATGATGTGTCCACTGTTGATCCAGCTGAGGCTTTCACATCAACCAAAACGGCATTAAAATGAACAAATCTCTGGTTGTTTATACTGAGATTAAAGTTTTGTTGTGTAACATGGAACGGAATGCTCTCTGAGCTTTCTGTACACTAACACTGATACACAGACACTTTAGAGAGACTTACAGCTGTATCAAGATGTAGGTAAGTGTAGAGTCAAGAGTCCAACACAAGGTCTCCTTTTGGTGTAGCGACTTCTCAGCTACATGGAGGAAAGCGATGTTATCCACCTCCCTGATCATGACTGACTGACAGGGCAGGTTCAGGTCAGCTTAGTGGAAAAATCCACATGTGTGGGACCAAGATGGGACAAAGCGACATTCCGACTAAGTCTGAATAATTTACAGAAACATTGTTGGGTCAAGTCAGGTTCAGGCTGGTCTGGCAGGGCTGGTTGGTTCTCATAAAGGGGCAGGCAGGTAGGGGCCATAAAACCTTTGACCCACTAATCACTACTGACTAGGGCATTAAGAACTTCAGATTTTTTGAAGTCGACTAATCCATCAAGTCATCTAACCATGATGTCCTGACACACACAGCGAAGGAACACAGGTGTCCAACATTGAGCAAATCTGATTCTCTGGATCATTACCGGTCAACATGATAATTAAACTAAACAAAACAGAGGCTGATATTGTTACTGCCCCCCCTTTTTATGAAGTGACTATAGTAATTGGTTAAATCAAGAAACACATGTCAGCACCAGCCAATCAGAGGTCGAGACTGCATTACATCCACAAGCAACGGCAGAGATAATGAAATAAAAAAACACAACTTGTCGACTTCTCACGGTGACTGTCAACTCGTGCCTCTATAGTTGACTAGTCGACTTTTGTGTTAATGCCCTAATACTGACCGCGGTAAAGACTGCCCCTATGCACTTCAGCCCTGTGCTTAGAACTTAGAATTCTCTGCCAGGTGGAAAAATACTTTAACAGGTAAACCACAACCAGGCACTTGTAGTAGCCAAGCATCTCCAGTGCAAAACTAAAGAAACCACAGAAACGAATCGGGACTCATCTAATCAGTCTGGGATTCTTGTAGCTGTCTAATGTCTTCAATCATGCTTTATTTTGTAGGGGAAAAGTGGTATAAGAGACACCTGACCTACCGCATTGAGAACTGGCCGCGACACCTCTCGCAGGGTCCTGTGCGGCTGGCCGTGCAGACTGCCTTCCAACTTTGGAGCAACGTGTCCGGGCTGGTCTTCCAGGAGGTCAGTGCGGGTCCAACTGACATCCGACTGGCCTTTTATGAGGGAGAGCACAACGATGGAACAAGCAATGCCTTCGATGGCCCAGGTAGAATTGATCCGAGTAGGATCCATATTCCTAATTACCTTAACCAGCATGGTTACAGTATAGTACAATATAATGAGTTTCTTTCTGCATTTCATGCTGGATTACAGTCCAAACTCTGGTCATCTTTGATGAGATGAGGATTCAGGGCTTAGTTCAGTCATTTAAATGGGAATACCACTGGCAAAAATACCGCAATTTTAACTGTCGACCCACAGCAAAGCTCCACATATCTCTGAGTGGATGTAAATGATGGATGATGCTGATTGGTAGAATAGTGGAGAATATGAACTAAATCAGTGTTTTTGTTGCCTCACAACGCCCAATGTATCTCTCCACCATGAATGGATTTAGTTTTGGGACCAAAAACTTGTCAAAACTCTGGTAGAACAACATGTCAGGTGTCAGATGGCACAACCATAACCATTTCATGCAATAACTTTCTGTGAGTGAACTTTTAGATGCAGATGATTAGTTCCATTTACCACTTTTGTGAACAGTTTTTAAAATAGTTTGGTTTTTCACCCAAAAAACCCATTAACAGATAAAACAATGCTGTCATTTTAACTAGAAATTTCTGGATTGTTATGGTCAGGACCAGTTAGAGCAATTTGAAGCTCTTGCTTTAGCTGGTATTGTGCTTTTAGAGGAGCCAACAGTGATAGAACATTAGAAATAACTCACCTATTCGGTTTTTAGGTGCTGTCTGTAACACGTAGTGAAAGAATTGCAATACACACCTGGCTTTTGTTCTGGATCCCCCATATTATATTTTTGATACTTTAAAGCCCTTCATGCAATAATTTAGTTATTATATTTATTTTATTTATTTATATTGTTATTCGCTTTACTCACTTTGAATTTCTTAAATGTACTCTTTAAATAAACTTTGTTTGCCAATTCTCACACTGTCCCCTCTGTTATTCACCCTTGTTTCCTAGGGGGCGCCCTGGCCCATGCATTTTTCCCATGCCGGGGCGAGGCTCACTTTGACAAAGCAGAACGCTGGACCCTGAATGGCCTCAAGGGACACAACCTTTTCCTGGTGACCGCCCACGAGATCGGCCACACGTTGGGACTGGAGCACTCGCCTGTTCGTCATGCCCTCATGTCGCCTTATTACAAGAAGCTGGGGCGGAGCCTCCTGCTCAGCTGGGACGACATCACAGCCGTGCAAAAGTTATATGGTGAAAACATCAGCCATCTGCTTTTATTTACACTATGTATCCAACAGTATCCAGAACCTCCTCCTGGCATTCAGGTACTTTAGGGTACTCACATGGCTTGTATAATCTCCATAGAATTGCACTGGCTACACAGTCTAGTGTGGAGCTCTTCTATGGAGTGATGAAGATGGATCCAGTACCTTTGGAATCCAGACCTGATCCAACATCAGTACCTGACCTCACTAATGCTCCCATACTATCGAATCCTCACAGCAATGTACTAACCTCGCTTCCCGACCTCACTAATGCTCTTGTAGGTGCAATCAAATTTGAACAAAAATGGCAGACATTTTCTGTCATTTCATGTTTGGCATTTGTGTAGATTTGATGAAGGAAATGGGAACAAATTTGAAGTGTCTAAAGACACAAGGAGCCTAGATAAAGGAGTGCAACCACTCAGCATTCAGCACCACCAGTATACTGATCACCGCCTCATCATCTGGAATCATCTGCTCCTGGTTCTTCATTGGTTCAGGACTTCAGTTAGATATTCCTTGTCCTCCTTGAATGATTCATACGTAGGTCACTGTGAGTCTTAACCAGCAGAAACATTCCTCTGAAACTGGTCCGGTTCAGGGACTGGACTGTAATGAGAGTTTTTGAAAGTACTCCATGAAGCCTGGAGAACTTTTCCTCTTGCCTACATTAAAAATACTAGAAAGTCTGGATCACTGGAAGCAAAATATGAAGAAATAAGTGGTGGCTCATAACTTTTGCACAGTACTTCCCATTCTCACATGCCCTGTTTTTCTTATCTTTATTTCCATTTTTTTTTTTAATTTTTTCAAATTCTGACAAATTACCTCCCCCCCTGCCTGAAATGTGGCTAATTAGCTAAGACACATTTGGTGTCTGAAGTTTGCTCGTTTATTTTTAGTGCTAGAGGTAAACGGATTATGTAGCTAAAGGAAATTTGTATCATCTCCAATAGGCTTGCTAGTGTGGTTTCTGGCAGTGAATAATAATTTGCATTGTGGTCTGGTTATTTCTAGTTAGCTACACTGAAGAAGCAGAGCATTAATATGCAGGGGGTGATTGATTCCATTTTGGATCAAATTTGGGTCAAATCACATGAATTTAATCCTTTTCCCCCAGAAGTATAGAATTAGCACTCTGCGTGAGGGGAAGTGAGCGGGTTGTTTAAGGTTGACAGGGTAACCCAGCAGGCGTCCTGTCTGACTCACGTTAACCGCCAGGCAGGTTTCCACACGCAGCGCCTGCCGCGTCCATCTGTCAGTCCTCCAGCTCTGTAAGGAATGCACACTTCTCCTGCTGGACTCGGGCTTGGCAGGCGGGCCTTACTAGAACCTCTCCTGCCCTCCCAGTACAAAGACCCCGCTCCTCTTCAGCCCAGGAGGATGCCTGAGTGTGCTTTCAGAGAGCTGGCACTATCAGATGGATTCAGACAAAGCTAGTCTGATAAAGCACCAAAGATACATTTTAGGAGATCAAAGTCTTGGAAGTCACATGTGGTATTTTACCTCAAAATATGCAGTTTTTTTGCAGCTGCTAGAATACGGTATCAGTTTTAAAACAATATTCACTTGCACTAATGCTGTTTCTGCTCCAGTTACTGCACTGTATGTTATTTATTCCTGTAATATTGTGTTGTTGCACTTGTGGTTTTATTGCACTTTCTCTCTCTTTGCACCCTGTGTAGTCCAGTCCTGCCTGCACTGTAGTCTTTTGGTGTTTCTCTTTTTTGTCCTTTGTGTTGCACCATGGTCCTGGTGGAACGTTGTGATCCTGGAGGAATAATGTGGTCCTCAAGGAACATTGTTTGGTGTCACTTTGTAATATGTAAATGGATGAAATAACAATATGACTTGAGATGACTTGACTTGATCTGACTTGACTCTTGTGCGATGGTGAGTAAATAAGAACTAGCTTTTGGCTCTTTCTGGTGGGGCTGGGGCTTCTTTTGTAATTGTAGCTGAAGGATGAACACATGTGGTGTCTCGGGGA
Organism: Rhabdalestes septentrionalis; assembly: GCA_037832545.1. Lineage (NCBI taxonomy): Eukaryota > Metazoa > Chordata > Actinopteri > Characiformes > Alestidae > Rhabdalestes > Rhabdalestes septentrionalis. The sequence continues at coordinate 9,839 of JBBMFX010083619.1, forward strand.
ACATGCACAGTCCTGACTGTGATCTACAAACTCTATTTTGACTAGGAAAAGCTCCAAACACTGAATATCTTGACGCTGAACTGCTTTGGGCGTAATGGAAGGGTGAGTGATGTGATATATAACCTCACCACTCTTTAAAAGGCCATGTCCTTCATTTCTTCTACTACTGTGTGGGCTTAACAACCAAAACTAACCATTTAAATATTTAAATATTAATAACTATTAATAACTATTAATAACCCTTTTATTCCCTAGAACTTATCTATCCTGTGTGTGTGTGTGTGTGTGTGTCTCTATGCTGTGTGTGTGTGTGTGTGTGTGTGTGTGTGTGTGTGT